>JAVXUL010000008.1:4329247-4347019 GCA_035590515.1 Trichilia minutiflora | reverse complement strand
TTAGAAAATAAAAGTGACACCTTTGATGGATTTAGAAGATTTTCTAAGAAAATTCAAAATGAACTTGTTTACAATTTGGTGAAGATTAAAAGTGACCAAGGTGGTGAGTTTGTTAATCATAAGTTTGAGGATTTTTCTGATGAATTTGGGATAACTCACAATTTTTCTGCACCAAGAACACCACAATAAAATGGGGTAACTGAGAGAAAAAATAGAATCTTACAAGAAATGTGTAGGACCATGATTAATGAGTATGAGCTACCATAATATTTTTGGGCTGAGGCGATTAACACCGCATGTCATATTTCTAATAGAGTGTTGATTAGGAAATTCCTAGGTAAAATACCCTATGAGTTGGTGTATCAAAGGAAACCAAAAATCAAACACTTTAGACTCTTTAGATGTACTTGTTATATCCTTAATACCAAAAACAATATTGGGAAACTAGAGCCAAAATCTAATGTGGGAATTTTTCTGGGTTTATTCATCTAAGAGCAAAGCATATAGAGTCTATAATAAGAAAACTCAGGTTGTAGAGGAATCAATGCATATTACTTTTGATGAAATGGAACCTGATGTATTGAAAATGCTTGCTAAAGAGAAGATTGATGACTTAGAATTGTCAAATAAGATGGATAACTTGAAGTTGAGTGATGATCATTGTGAGGAACATGTAGAAAATATTAACACTCATTCTTGGAAACTTTCAAAGGCTTGGAAGTATACATCACATCATCCTAGAGAATTGATCATTGGTGATCCCTCTCAAGGTATTAGAACTAGAAGAGCATCTAGAAATCTTCCTCAAAATCTTGAGAAAATGCAAAACCTTGCATTTGTGTCTCATTTAGAGCCAAATAAAATTGATGATACATTAAAGGATGAGGAGTGGATTATGACTATGCAAGAAGAACTAAATCAGTTTGAAAGGAACCAAGTATGGGACTTAGTTCCAAGACCTTTACATCAATCCATCATAGGCACTAAGTGGGTGTTTAGAAATAAGCTAGATGAGCACAGCAACATTGTTAGAAATAAAGTTAGGCTTGTTGCTCAAGGTTATAGCTAAGAGGAAGGGATAGACTATGATGTAATGTATGCTCCCGTGGCTAGACTAGAAGCTATCCGAATTCTCTTAGCCTTTGCGTGTTTTAAAAATTTCAAACTCTTTTAAATGGATGTTCAAAGTGTATTTTTAAATAGAGTTTTAAATGAAGAAGTTTATGTTGAACAACCTCCCGAATTTGAAAATCAAAAATTTTCAAATCATATTTTTAAATTAACTAAAACTCTCTATGGTTTGAAACAAGCCTCTAGAGCTTGGTATGAGAGACTTAGTAAATTCTTGTTAGAAAATGATTTTGACAGGGAGAGTGTTGATAAAACCCTTTTTATCAAAACCAATGAGAATGACATACTCATTGTACAAATTTATGTTGATGACATTATTTTTGGTAGGACCAATGATTCTCTTTGTGAAGAATTTTCAAACTTAATGAGAAACGAGTTTGAGATGATTATGATGGGAGAACTTAATTTCTTTTTGGGTTTACAAATTAAACAAACCTTAGATGGTATTTTTATATCCCAATCTAAATATGTAAAAGATTTGTTAAGAAAATTCGATCTTTTAGATGGCAAACACGTGAACACACCTATGAGTTCATCTACCTCTTTGGATAAAGATGAGCAAGGCAAGGGTGTAGACCCTAAGCTTCATAGGGGCATGATAGGCTTACTCTTATATCTCACTGCATCTAGACCTGACATTTTGTATAGTGTGTGTGTTTGTGCATGTTTTCAATCAAACACCAAAGAATCTCATTTATGTGCCATAAAACATATTTTTCGATACCTTAGAGGCACACCTAACTTGGGATTATTCTATCCCAAGGATGGTTCATTTGATCCAAAAGGATATTCGAACGCTGATTTTGGTGGTTGCAAGGTTGATAGAAGGAGCACAAGTGGTACTTGTCATTTCCTAGGCAATGCATTAGTCACATGGGTGAGTAAGAAGCAAAATTCTGTTGCTTTATCTACCACCGAGGCTGAATACATATTTGTAAGTAGTTGTTGTGCACAACTTCTGTGGATAAAGCATCAATTATTAGATTATGGATTACATTTTGATAACATACCCATTATGTGTGACAACACTAGTGCCATTAATTTAACTAAGAATCCTGTACATCACTCTCGTACTAAGCATATTAAGATTCAATATCATTTTAATCGAGATCATATTCAAAAGAATGATGTGTGTATTGAATATATAAATACCGAGAATCAATTAGCAGAAATATTTACTAAACTATTGGATAAAACTCGGTACCATTGGATAAAACTCGATTCTGCTACTTGAGAAATAATCTTAGTATGATGAACATTGATTGATCATTTTGTAATCTTGAAATTGTTCATTTAATGACATGATTCTATGAAATACATTTTTGTAAGCATGATTTACATGAAAATATCCAAATTATGTTGATGAAATTTGATTGTATATTGAAAATATTCATGTTTGCTTTAGCATGTTCTCTTGTGTTATAAACATGCTCGTTGAGTTTTCCAAATAGTTTTGATACGTTTGAGTTTTTCCCAAACATGCTTAATCATTTTGCATCAACGTATCGATACATCTTCCCGAGTATCGACACATTTCATTGAGCGTATCGATACGTTTTAGTTTTTCTCAAACGTGCTTGATAGTTGTGTTCCTTCGTATCGATACGCCTTCACAAGTATTGACATTTCTCATAGGCGTTTCGATACGTTTTAAAAGTTATTGGGTTCATGAACAACGTATCGATACCTTTGGACAAGGTATCGACACCTTCGAGACGGAGATCTGGTGCGCGTATGTATGAACGTATCGACACGTTTGAGCTTAGTCTTAAACGTATCAATACCCTTGTGACAAGGTCTGGAATCCAACATCAAAACGTGTCGATATGTTTCCAATCGTATCGACACGTTTGACCAAAACTACGTCGTTTTGACCTAGAGCACATTCAAAACTGCCAACTCTTCATCTTCCACCTTTTCAAATTCAAAAACTCCCCACCTTCTCTCTTAAAAACCGCCATTAATACCTATTTTCCCACGTTCTTTGAAGTGTAACCGTCCATCTCACTTCCTTTTAAATCGCTTCTCTCTTTCACTCATCCTATCTCTCTCTCTCTTCAAACTATTCGTGTACTCTATCTCTCTCTACCACCTAACCGTTCATGAACACCTCTCTCTCTCTCAAACTCACAATGCCTCCATGCATGAAGGTCCCATCTCAGTCCGATCATCAAAAAAAGAAGGCTCCCGCCTCTTTCTCGATCGCTGCCATTCCAACCGAACAAAATCCTTGGGTATTCAGCACTGTCGAGCAACAAGAGAGATTTTCCATCATGTTTGCCACTCGGATTGTGACGCTAGGAAGGGAAATTGATTTCACTCTTCTTGACTCTATGCGATTTTCGTATATGGCGCAGATTCAACATTTCAGATGGTTGTCATTCCTCAGTATCAAGGGGGAGTTCTACCCCGAATTAGTTGGATTATTTTATTCAAACTTGGATACGAAGGACCCAAAGACTGGGAGAAGCATGGTAACAAAATTTCGGACTTGGATACGGGGTGTAGAGTTGGTTGTGGATGAGGAGTTTATGGGTGAATAGTTTCACTTGCTTCCAGGAGGTGACCACTACATTCCCTCTGTATTCAATCCTTTGGAGGCCTATTGTATTATCTTCAAGAATCTGGAATTACCTGTCGTGGTGAATAAGCCCTCAAAACTCCAGCTTAACAAGAGGATCCTTTATCTGATCATCTGCCACAACCTAAACGTCCGTTCGGGCAAGTTCGTCGAGATGACCGTCGAGGATATGTGGTGGATGGAGCGTATCATCACCTACCAGCGACCTAACTTGGCTTACTGGATGGTCACCAGAATAATCCGAGGTGCAAATCAACTATACAACCTGTACTATGAATTTTTCATTTTCGAGTTGATTCAGAAAGTGGTGCCAGATACTCTTGAGGATGTTGAAAGACAGAAGCCGCACCCATCCAGCATGCTGAATGAGACCACATTGCATAAGATGGGATACGAGCAAACCTATCCCGGCATTTGGGTATCGAAGGTTGCAGGTGGTCATCAGGTTCAGGTAGAGGATGTTGATACTGAGGGTGGTCACGACATTGGCACTGAACAGCATCAGGAGACCGTACCAGCACAGCAGAATCAGCAGCAAGAGCCTACACCTCTTGTTCAGCCATCAGTTCCTCAGCCACAGGCCATGCCTGTGCCTCATCTTCGACAGCTGGTCCATCTACGTTGACACAGCCCTACGTAATAATATCCTTGGCTCTCTCTGTCGTATCGCTCGAGTACAAGATAGATCAGCTCTTGGAGAGCTTCACGACACTGGAGTCCACTATCATGACGACAGTTCAGAAGATGGATGCTCGAATGAATGAGACATTCTCTATTATGCATACGATGAGGTCGATGATCGACAAGGTTCAGACCGAAGTATTCGGTAATACTGTGATGACTGGGTAGCGGATAGACGACTTGGAAGAAAAGCTTGTGGGCAAGATTGGTTAGTTACAATGCACCGTCGCAGTTACTCATGGATTTCCCCAGACTTTTGGGCCTCGACAGCCGCCTTCATATTCTTTTTTCCGTCTGTTCCAACCTTCACCTCCATGCACTCGACCTTAATCTTCTGGAGTTCGACCTCCTTCTTTGACTCCATTTGTGTCTGGTTCTTCGGATTAACCTACAGATATTTCAGATTCCGATTAGCTTTGATGTATTTTTTTCTGAATTTTGTGTTTGAAATTGTTTGTATTCATTAGACCGTATTTTTTTTAATAACATGAAATGAGTTTTATTTCTTAAATGCTACTGCCTCTTTATCTGCTCTTGAACTTCTATGCTCATTTTTTGGACCATCTATGCTCATTCACAAAGGGGGAGACTTCAATCTTGGCCCCACATTTTCCTTCTTTGATTGTTGATAAAAAGGGGGAGACAATCATGGATTTAACATTTATTTTGTCATCATTAACAAAAGGGGGAGATTGATAGCTTTGAAGTATTTTTGATGATTAATTGGATTAATTTTTTATGATTAAATGGCTAATTTATATCATTTTTGATAATGTCAAAATAAATAACAAGTAACAAAATTTATATATGTGGAAATTGGAATTAATTTAATTGATAAATGAACATATATAAAATCACTTGTTCTTTGGAAAGGTATTTTTGCAGGTGAGAAAAATGTAAAGAAACCATCAAGAAAAGCTCACCAAGGCTCAAACGTATCAATACGTTGCTTAAACGTATCGATATATTTAAGCTACAGTGCCGAAATCAAGCCCGAGTTCCAGAACACTGCCTTAAACGTATCAACACCCTTTGACAGACGCTCAAACGTTTCGGAACCTTTCATCAAACGTATCGATATCCTGGCAAGAAAGTAGAACGTATCGATACCTCAAGCTCAAACGTATCGATACCCTGGAAAGGATGATCAAACGTATTGATACCTCAAGACATGCTCAAGCACCTTTTTCTCAAACATGTCGATACCCTAGGATTTTCTTCAAACGTATCGACACCTTCATGACGGACATCATCTTCTTCACGTCAAAAGGTTCCAATACAAAATAGGAACGTATCAATACCTTCAGGTAAAATTTCTTAAATGTATTGATACCTTAAGTCATCGTATCGACACCTTTGCAGAAATCAAGTCATAACGGCTAGTTTCAAAAGTATTTAATGCCGCAATTAATGAAGGCCAAGATGACCGTTAGGGAGAATTCATTGTAGATATTTAAGCAACAAATTTTGAAGACAAAACAGTGGTTGAAGAGCATTAACAAACATTCTGATCAAGCTTGAATCATTCTCTGCAACTTTAATTTTTTATTCTCTCATTTTATTCTCTGTTATTAATTTTAGTGAGAGAAAGTGAGCATTTTGACTATCTACTCTTCAGAGAGTTTTAAAAATTAATTCCTGATGAATTAATCTGGGTTTCTCTTCACCCGTTTGATAAGAAGGAATTTATTTTGGGTTTCACTTCACCCATAAAAGAAAGTTGTATTTTGTGGTTGCCCTTCACCCGTTTAAAGAAAGAGTTGTATTTGGGTTTCTCTTGACCCATAAAACAAAGAAGTTAGTGATCCTCAGTGTGAGTGGATTCATCCGAGAAAAGTGAACGTAGACGCATTGTCGAACTACTATAAAATTTTCTCTGTGTCTATTTTATTTTTACGCACATAGTATTATCTGCATTCATTTTATTGAACCCATTATTTTTGTTCAAGTCAAATTTTTAAAATATCCAATTCACCCCTCTCTTGGATTTTGCCAACTGGGACTTCAGATTTGGCCTACAACAAGCATACATAATTAAGAGCAATTTATAGAAACATATATTTAAACATATAGCATGGCATGCCAGCAACTATCCATCAACAAATCAATCATCAAATGAAATAATAATAATGTCTAAAGTCCAATTATACAACCTTTTCATGATATAAAACTTAATAATATATCGAAAAGAAAAATTACATTTTTCTCCATTACAACGATTCTTCTCCTTGGCATCTCCAAAACCATAGCCTTCTTCATAAGCAATAACTAAGAAACGGTCTTAGAACTCTAAATGTAGAACCTCTAAGGAAAAGTCCACACTAAAAACACATACAACAAGCAAGCATACTTTGCTAGATAGTATGTTTACAAACATAAGCGTACAAATCATATTCTCATATATTGGCATGGTATAACCTAGATGAACTCCATATTTAATATTAATTAAACTCTTTATTTAATATCTTAAATGAATACCAACTTTTAGTATTCAAAGAAAAGGATAAATAAATTTGAAGAATCTTACTCTTAAAGATCCAAACTTAGCTTTTTCTTTGTCATTTTCCACTAACACTTTCCAAGCTTGAGTTGAGTTTTTTCAATCAAGTTTTAAGACACCTTCTTCTTTTCATTTTTTCTTCTTTTCTTTTATGGTTTGAAAAGAGAAAGAAAGTGTTTTTGAGAGGAAATTCATGCAACCTTGGTTTAAGAAAGTGGAAGTGAGTTATTATGGAGAATCGATAGAAATAAACATGTTTTTGTGTACATTAATTTACCTAATCAAAAGACTTGTATTTTCTTTTTGTAATTTCCATCCATTTAATACATTTTAAACACTTTAAAATATATTATGATTGGCCATTTAGGTCTAAAATGTCAGACCATAAAACAGGCTAAAAGCAATCCTCTAAATGGCATACATTTACATCGCATATGTGTCACCTTATCTCTTTTGATTTTCTTCCATTTTCATTTAATAGTTTAAGCATTTCTCAAATGTCACGGACCCATTTAGATGATTTCGATCTCTTAAATAATATTTTAACATTTAAAATATATTATTAAATTATCATATGATTAAATTTATACCCTGTTTTAATCTTATTGATTGTGCACCCTATACCTTTAATATATGTATAATTTAGTCCTTATCTCATTAGAACTATTTATTTTAATCTAAATACACCATTTGTAATTAAATTAATTTGCATGTTTACTATGTTATAGCATTCTTTTAATATGTGTAATTTTTTAAGGTCACTAATATGCTAGAAATAGGGCCATTAACACTCATAAACTTTACATCGATTTAACCCTTGGATCGATGCATATTAGAATTAATCCACTTGATTGTAATATCCTATAAATTATGGTCGATGTCTAGCAAACAAGCTAATTAAGACCTAAATATAGGTGAATTATGTGAACCTTTTAATTACAATTACTATAGAATACGATCCTTTCATCGTTTTATATCCTGATTGAACTTAGAGTATGGATGAGTCAAAGCTCCACTAGTTCAATGACTATGTATCTAAAATAAGAAAACCCTTTTTCTAATCTCTCACCCCACCTTAACCTACTAGAAAACATAGGACATCGTTGTCTTTTGACAATTTTGACGAATCCTTTATTAACATTTATTAACCTATTGGATATAAGTTCTTTTGTTGATTATAAGAAATAAAGAACATAATCACATATATAATTAACAAGATTTTCATGATACCTCAAGTCTAAAAATTAATGAAGCATAATTATAATCTAAAGAATTCCATTTCTACTGATAGGCTCTATAAGGAATTGTTTATAGGCCAGTACAGTGAACTTATTCTCTAACAAGCACCCACATATGCACATTAGTGTCTTCACACTTATGTCTATAGAATGAGACATCTTCCTATATGAGTGTGCATCATATGTACTAATCTGTCCAAATCATTAATATCCCATATTAATGATTCTCTAATTAAATACTTTTAAGATTTAGGCTTCTAAGGATATAATCCATAATTGTCATCTCTAAGCGCAACTATATTTCATGAGCCATATTGATATGAGGGCTTTATCCTAAATTGTCATATGTAAATTAAATAATGTAAATATATTTAAGGATAAATCTATATGCTTTATTGAGCACAATCAAGAATTACATAATTGTTCAAAAAAATTACAAGACAGTCAATCGAACCTAGCAAATTCGAGCCTAATCCTATTAGCTCTAAGGATATATCTCTAACACTACTTTTCTCTATTTTTAGCCTTATTTCTACCCTTTTTGGATGTCTCTTTTCACACCATTTTTTTCCTATCTATAAAATCATATATCTCTCCTAAAATATTGATAACTCATTGATCAATTATCGATCTCGAACAATACAAACTTATCTCCTAAACTCAAAAGGTTGATGGATAATATAATTCAACCTCTTTTATATTTAATCATTTATCAACTAAATTTTTTCTAATTACATATTAAGCCCCAATGTAGTGTCAACTACTCATTAATTATACTCGTACATATATATAAGAAAAATGATAAAAATACCCCTAACTTATGAAATAACTAAACTATCCTTGATTTGTAAAACGAGGTATACATTATATTTATATTTGATAAAGTTTTTTAAAAGTACTTATAAATATAAAAATATATATTAAATTTTTTATAGTATAAAATATTATAATTGTTTAGGAATTTAAATAAAATATTTAAATTATTTTTATTTAATTTTTTAAAATAAAATTTTTATAAATTTAAATTATAATATAAAAATAAATTCATAAATTTTTATGAATATAAAATAAGAATATTTTAAATTTAATTTTTAAAAATTAATTTATAAATTTTTTTTAGTATAAAGTGTTATAAAATAAAGAATTAAAATTATAAATTAAATTTAAAATAATTTTTTTAAAATTTTTAATTATTTTAATTTAAGGATTTGTACAATAAAAATTAGGGATTTATACGATAAAAATCAGAAATTTATGTGGTAAAAATATTTTTTTTCTTTAATAAAGAAGTTTTTTGTCATTTTTTAATTATAATAATATTTATTATAAATATTATGATAAGGGAGTAAATAATATTTTAAAAAATAATAAAGAGTATTTTATCTTAAATTTTTTAATAAAAGAATATTCATCATTTTGACAAATAATAAAGAGAAATTGTGGTTCTTCCGGTTTTTAATTTGTTGTTATGCCCCAGAGTGGGCTATAACACTAATTAGAAAACTGTATTAGCATCAGCCCACCTATATATATAAGTTTGTAATTTATTGTTGTGCCCCGTTAGAATTCAGTAGTAGCATCAGCTGGGTAGTCTCACAGGCTACAACAAGCACAGCCCATAAGCCAGGCCTCAACTTATCGACCTTAATGAGCCTAAAAGAGTCGGCTGTCTTCAACCAGTCCATCATTATTCCATGTGTACCCCGTGTTTGGGTATGGCTCTTGAGTCTTCCTAAGCCTAATTTTTATAGGCTGATCCAGTGATCCTGACTTTTTTCCAATGTATAAAGATTATGTTAAAATAATTAACTTCTTCTTCTTTTTTGTTTTTTTCATTTTTTACAGTCGCAGAATTTATGCAATTGGTAGTTACAGCATCTGAGGTTTGACGGCTATATGTATGAACTATCATTTGAGCATTTGTAATATGTTTGTAATGGTATAAATTAATTGTTATTGACAATTTATTTTATTAAGTTTATTATTTTTTTAGTTTGTCTTTTTAGTGATAATTAATCTATTCACGCCCTCTTTAACAACTCCTTTGGCACTTAAATTTTCATCTCTCAATGCAAAACTTTTTTGGGTAACGAAACCCTAACAACTTGTTAATAAAAAGTTGAACAGAAGAAACATACCTTTTGATTACGAAGAACAATCAAAACCACAATTCAACTGTGGGAAACAGGAACTGGCAGTGCTAGATTGACAGTGTATAAAGGCAGAGATGAAAGGGGGAGGCACGATAGGGAATACTGGGATAACATAATGGAAATTTGAAAACTAGTTCAGAGTATTTTAGGAATCACAAAAAATTCATTCATGCTTAAGCACTTGAAGTGCAAATTTCAAAAAATACATCTAATTTGGTGCTAAATTAAAGATTACCGGAAGTGCTAAATTAATTTTCGTAAGTATTTTTGAAAAAAATCGTCAAACACATGAACAACTGCTACAGTTAACACTGCCAACTGGACCCTTAGTCTCCAAACCAAGCTCAAAAACCTCATATATGCATACATACATGCAAATCATTTAATCTTTCTCCAACTCATTTTCCATTATTATAATTTTTAAGCTATATATCTACATATATCCACACACAATTCATTCGTCTTGTCCTTACAAAATTGACTATATTGTGATTGAATTTGAAGTTGACCATCCCAATGAAGGCTCACAAAGAAAAGACTTAACATGATACCGTAAAAATCATTCTATACCAAGAGAACCAAGCAGATGGATACCAATTCATGATGCTACAAGAGAAAATTCAAATATATTGAATGCAAACTAGCCCTGAAACAGAAAGTTAAATTTGGAAGTAAACAAACAAATGGAAAAATAAAACCAAAAGAACCAGTTTGCAGCCTTGAAAACAACTGCCACCTACTAAGAGATCCTAAATTTCTTCTGCTCTAGTACTCGTAGCAAATGTTTCAGTATGATCTTTAAAATTAATTAAAGAAAAGGAATTATAGATTTACTTGGCAACGGCAACAATATATGCATTCCAAGCATCTCGCTGTTGAAAACTTTTGACCTCTTCATACTTTGCTTCTCGTGCAACTCCAATTCCCTCGGTACTTCTCATGTCTTTGGTATCAGGCATCTCTTGAAGCCAAAAATGAACAGATCGAAACCCAGCTTCTTCTAAGCAGTCTTTAATCTCAGGCAGTGACCACCTGAAAAGATGAACAACCATTTCCAATAGTCGTAAGAATTTACCAGAAATATTATACATTAGAAGGAGGAAATTTATGAGCTCAACATGCCACTTTAAATATTTATTTAACTAAAAGAAAACAACATAACTTACAGCCTCCAGCTGTATGAAAATGCATGGCGAAGGCTTTTCTGCTGCTTTTGAAGACGAAAATGGAGGCTAATTCTCGTTTTACGCTCAATGATGTCAAACTCAGCTTGCTCCCATACATACTGTAGATATTCATAAGCAAATTTCTGTTTTAACGGAGAGCTTTTGCGTGCAAAGCAAATAGTACTATATTGCCAGATTCACAAGTTCCAAAATCGAAAGAGATGTACTAAACCTATGAGATATCCTAATATTTTCTTAAAGACAGTAATGGAATCAATCTAAAATGCAAAATCCTCAATTCTTTTAAGTATAGCTTTCGTAGTTGACCTTTAATGAATAATTGATCAAATTATGGCTTTAAAAATTTATGGAACAGCCATAATGAACATAAGCGAAAATGCTCTCATTCACCCTCTTGAACATTTTATAGGTATCTAAAATGTCTGGCATGAGCTGCTATCAGCACCAAGGTTTGTGGTGGAACACATTACAGTGCTCTAAATATTTGGGTCCTCCAAACTTGAATATACCTAGAGAGGGCAGAGACCCACTATGTTAGGGTTTGTATTTGTAGTCCTAGTGTTAATGCTACAAACTGTAATAAATGTTCGGAGTGAATGGATAGTACCGTAAAATTGGCAAATCTCCGTTGAAGTCTTAACTTCTGCTCCGATGATGTGCCACCGTATAGATCCATCACAAATATACCACCTTTCTTAGACAAAGCATTAAGACCATGCTTGAAATACAAAACCAGCTCAGCACGTTTATGGAGACAACAACAACTATAGTTGAAAGCACACACAATGTCTCTTGCAGGCAGAGAAGAGTTCCTCCGCATGCAATTGTCACCAGTTGATGCAGCTGAACTATCTTGCATCACAGTTTCCACAGCAGAAACCTCTGAACTATTACCACTCTCCTTTAACCTAATGTTTCTTATGAGCTCTTGAGGCTCATATCTCACCAGCTTGGCATCAAGAGGCTGCAAAACATTTCCATGAAAGAGGGATATTCTGGAATACCCATCAGCCCCAACTTTGTTTAAATTATTCTCCATGCACCATTCTAATGCCTCAAGGTCCAAATCCAAGCCCACCACAGTCCTTCTTGGGTCACTCCGGAGCCATTCTGCACTGCCAAGCAGATGGAATAAAATTAGTGTTAAGAATTTCAGCCAATGTCGGCAATGTAATTAAGAAGTAGCATGACTTTGAAACAAGAATAAGCCATTTCATAACTCTAATTAGAAACAAATACCATGCATATTGATCATATCTCAAAAATTACCCCAGCCCCGAAAAGCCACCTCACAATGCTTCTTTGTTTTAACTGTTAAAATTAAAAGACTAACAGTTAACAAGCTTTTAAACACAAGAATTTTGTTAGACTCATTGTCTGATTAGTCATTTTGTGTAGAGATTGCTTTTAAGATTATAAGGTAACGGGCATAACGTCGAAGAAGCTTTTCTTTAATTTTCTTTTAAATACATTATTTAGTCTTTCTTTACTAAAATGGAAAAGAATGTTATTTTTTTCAACGTGACAATATGTCCTATAAAGATTGCATTATTTTTTTAATCTACTATTTGCAGATTACAGTGGGTCTCTCACTGAATAGGCATATGTAGGAGCAAAACACTCAAACTACCACTGAATCTTAAAAAAATTTCACTAAGAGTTTCTAAATTTGAACAAGATTGGTTGTTCTTAAACTCTAATTGTACTCTCATATTCAATCACAGTAGTATCTTTTTTATTACTAAGAAATTTCAAATGGTCCTAAACTACTTGATAAAAGTTTTAAATGAAATGATATTGTGGTGAATGGTTTGTAGATAATAATTTTGCTTTTTATAGTTGAAGCTGTTTTGTCTATATAAGAAATTTTCAATTTATTTTGATAATAATAAATTTAATGAAAAGATAGGTGTCAAGAGTAATATTTAAAATGCAGATAGTCCATACTAGGTCACAATGGCAACAATGCTGCAGATACAAATTTCCTTTATTAATAAACTACATGGCTCATTAAAGGTAACTGGCTTGCCCAGGAGGATAATTCCTTCACATATCATAAAACACCCGATAATTAGTAACAATCTCAAGGGTATTGGCTATACCTATGTCTGCATTTTATAGTTCATTGAGATAAGCTTGTTTACCAATGAAATTGCTAAATCAGTTCATTATTGAATGAGAATCATAAGAACTCTCAGTGCATTGCTATCCCCACCATACACATGGCAAGAACTTAATGGAAGAAAAGCAATACACTGGGAGTAGCCACGATTTTATCTTATTGAATGCCTGGCTATTAATGAATCATCAAGCATTAAATCAACCTAAGACAAACCATAACAACACTTATGAACTAAAAACTCCCATCAAAATAAGAGCAGCAGATATATAGAAAGAGCTATCAGGAATCTGCTAATCCTTCTAAGTTATCCAACACGTCCATCCATTTATTTTGCAATATCAAATTACAAACTTTGATACATCAAACTCCTCTAATGATAGTACATACCTAAGTAGAGCAGTGCCACAAAAATCTTCTTGTAGATGAAGTGGCTGCCTCCCACCCACATACATCAAAAAGAATTTCTGCACATAGCTTATGTCTCCTTTCGGTGACTGCAGTTAAAACGTAAATCACATAACCCAATTAAAGTCCTATTGCAGGAAAACATTAGAACTACATTATCAAAACGAAAAAGATTGAAGCCTACATTTCAGTATTTATTACCAACAGTTAAATTTGATAATTTAGCATAATCTGAGTATTGAAGAACAAGGATACTCCAAAGATACACAGCAACCAAGCATCATAGCATTAGAAAGCGCTTTGAACCATTTTAGTTAAATGGGTACAAGTAATATTAATATTGATATTAATACCTGAACTGATTGCTGATAGAGAAGAAACTTAGAAGGCATATCCGTTGACGGGTTAGCATCAGTTTTATCTTCTCCTTCTTCTTCTTCATCTTCTTCTTCTTCTAATTCATGAGGATCTTCTTCTTGGTCATCAGAAGAAGGTAAGCTTGATTGATGACTATAGTCAGCTTCATATCCTCCTTCTTCTTGTTGTTGATTATCATATGAGAAGCCACCTCTACGACTACTTCTCTGTTGATGTCTCTGTTTCTTATCTCGCTTTCCCATTTTTCCAACAACTGCGCCGCCTGCAAGTCTTTATAAGACCATCACCATACCTACACCTGTGACTTGTGTCAAAGCTATGCTACGCTTCTATGTACCGTACAAGTGTTCACTTTTTCAGTTATTTTTTATAATTTGTCATTTGTTTAATTTCTTATTTTATTTTATAAATTAGAATTATAATGAAATATTTAAAAATTAAAATAAAAGAACTAAAAATAATAATAAATATAGTGTCAATTATACCAGAACATGAATTTTAGTTGTTATCTTTCTTATTTTCACAAAGGCGAATGATAAATACCCCTAAACTTTGCACAAAAATCATACACCTCCCTCCCCACGACGTGACAATGATCAAGACCATTGATTATAAAACATGATCGACTGAGATCATTGCCACGTCGGTGGGAGGGGGTGTATGATTTTTGTGCAAAGCTTAGGGGTATTTGTCATTCCCCTTTTTCACAAATTTACGTTGTTCCTTGTTTTATATAATTTATTTTTTTATTTAATTAATTTTTGCATTTTTTTAAAATATAAAATAATTGACAATTATATTGATAATATTGTCAAATTATTTTATAAAAAATATAATTTTAACATTATTTATTATTTTCTTATTAATATTTATTTTTTATTTATTAATTAATAATATTAAAAATATAAACTATTATATAAATATAAATTAATTTAGCAAAGTTTATTATTATTATTATTATTATTATTATTGGATCACTAAACAATTATTCAATAGGAATTTAAGATGATTAAATAAATTTAAATTTAAAAAATTGATACAAATAATAATAAATTTAATATTTATTAGCAATTGTGTCGAATTTAAGTTTGATTTTCTAAATCCGTTTATCCATTTAAGATATGATTATATTTTTTTCAATCCGACATTGCTCAAACTTGAAACTAGGCAAGGATGTCACACCTCAGCTTGAAACCCAGTTAGCGATGCAGTGTCTAAATCAAATAAAATCCATGAGTTATCTCAAACTCTTACAAAAGTACACCCCCTGAACTCGAACCTAAGACTTGGAGACCAAGATCAAGGCTCTTACAAATATTACTTAAATAAATATCATGTTTAAATGAATAATTATATCAAATAAATAATCGTGTCACACTTCGACTTTAGGAATTGACATATGTGACAATCATTGTAAGTTTTAGAAGTACATTTTATTAACTTAAAATTCATCTTTAGAATACGCAAGGCCTTAAATTTACTTCTCAAATTAACTTTGAAATAAAATACAATTCCAAAATTCTCAAATTTTACTTCAACTCACATTTTAAAATCAAATGCATCATAACAATCTCAATCTTATCTCTCATAGACATTTCAAAGTAAACAAAATTTTCATAAGAAAAGCCAAAATCAAATAATAAGATAACCAACATAGGAAATCTTTTACAATCTCTGACAATCCATAAAATTAATGAAAAACACAAATATATCAAAATACCTCAATAGACTTAAGCCTAAATATTGTAAGTCTACTATAGAGTTATACCTAAATCTTTGAAATATATACGCAATCATCACCATGTGAGCCACTTAACTCTTCTCTGATTTACTTGAAACTGAAATGTGAGAGAGGTGAGTACAAATACATTATAATAAATCAAAATATCAATTTAACTCGATCTATTGTATTTTGTCTATCCTATTTCAGTCTATAAAATAATCTCTAATCAATAGAGATAAGAATACAATAGCATATTATGCTTTACGAGACTATTAGATCGTATAGATCATCCACGTTATAGTACAGTGAGAACGGTTGAAGAATGTTATAAAAATCCGTAATTTCTTAGGGCTAACGGGATATTACAAAAGATTTGTTAAGGGGTTTTTCTTTATTAACCACTCCATTGACAGGTCTAATAAGAAAAGAGATCAAGTTCGAGTGAAATGACCAATATGAATAGAGTTTTTAGACTTTGAAAGATTATCTCACATCGATTCTAGTTTTGACACTTCATACATCAGGTGATGAGTATGCAGTTTAAAGTAATGCCTCGAGCAATGTTTTGAATGTGTGTTGATGCAAAATCAGAAGGTAATAGCATATGCTTCTTAACAGTTTAAGAGTATAAAGAGAATTATCCTACTCATGATCTAAAGTTAGTGGTTGTGATGTTCGTTTTAAAGATTTGAAAACATCACTTGTTTGGGGAGCAATGTTAGGTATTTATTAATCATAAAAGTTTAAAATACTTACTCACACCGAAAGAATTGAATTTGAGATAACGAAGATGGATGGAATAGATTAAGAACTATGATTTGATCATTAATTACCATCCGTAAAAAGCTAATGTAGTGGTCAATGCCTTAAGTAGAAAGTATTCGACTATTTTATCATATATTCAAACTACTTATATGCTATTACTATTGGCTTTGAATACTATAAGAGTTGCACGATGGTACAATGAAATAGGAGCTATAGAAGCCAATTTTGTTGTTAGATCTACTCTAATGGATTAGATTAGGTAGAGTCAGACGTAGGACACTAAATTGGTCATAGTTTACCAAGAGATTTTAGATAACAAGAAAAGTGATTTCTTTATATTCTTTGTATTTTGGTACTTCAGCTTATGTACTTGTGTGCTTTCTGGGCACTTGTGCCCTTTTGCTATGTTATGCTTTATGTAGCCTGCATGCTATTTTCTTGACGTTGTGTCACTTTCGAGCCTGCGTGCTCCTCTTTTGGCATTTGTGCCATCTATTCACCTATGGGTATCTTTTTAGGGGTCCGTCCCTAATTTTATTTGTACAAATATTTGTACTTCTTTTTTGGATATATAAACTTAACTTTTCCAAAAAAAAAAGTGATTTCTATTTCACTTAAAATAAAACTTTAAGTTTTAAAGAGAGGATATATGTGCCTAGTGATAAACACTAAGAGAAGCTATTTTAGAGGAGGCTCATAGTTTAATATGAAGTCCCAGTTGACGCAATCCAAGAGGGGGGTGAATTGGAAAAATAAAAATTTGAACTTAAATTAATATGCAAATGTTCTACGTGAATAATGCAAAAATGTTGTGCTGACAATAATTAAATAAACACACAAATTTTTATAGTGGTTCGACAATCCGTCTACGTTCACTCTTCTCGGGTGAGACCACACACACCGAGGAT
>JAVXUL010000008.1:4311636-4323895 GCA_035590515.1 Trichilia minutiflora | reverse complement strand
GGATGCAAAAGTATGAACAGGAGATGCGATGAAGTTACAATTATGCCCTTAAGGTACACACACAGGTGTGATATAATATTTTAAAACATTTTTTGTTTTTTTGTTTGAATCTTAAAAGTTGAAATTTTTTTACAAGATATATTAAAAAATATTCTTACTTAATTAATATTTTTTTTAGATAACTTGGAGAGTATTCGTACTTCATTTTGATTAACAGATTTTGTCTGACTAATTTTTGAAAATATATTAGTTGAGCATACCACTGTCCAAATATTTTACTTAAAACCGTACATTTCATACTCAACCCATCATTATGAGACCATATCCATGGGTGGTACTTAATTAATATTCTTACATCTTTATCTATGTAAAAATCTAACATTTATCTTTTTATTTTGAAAACATAAATATTTTTTTATTAAAAATTGCACAGTTTGAAAATTTGAGATAGGAAAATTACATAACTATTAATTATTAATTATTTTAATTTAAATTTATTAAACTATTTTATAAATTAAAAATACATATTTATTTTTCTATAATATAAATAACTATAAAAAATTTAAAATTTTATTATTTATTTAACATGTTAAATTATAAGAATATAATAGTAAAAATATTAATATTTAAAATTATTTATTTAAAAAAATAAATAATTTAATACTTATATTCAAATTTCAATTAAAAAAATAAAGATTATTCAACTTCAACATTCCAGCATGTTCAAAAATAAAAAATTTTCAGGCAGTAATTAAAAGAAAAGAAAACTACCTAAGAATTCATCAATTGACCATTTACTTTTATAGAAAAATCCCAAATCAAATAAATGACTTTAATGAAACTTTTTAAAATTAATCTATTAATTTGCCAATACATTACATTAAGAGTCTGTTTATATTTTTTGTCTTAATGTTTAATTGACTAAATTTATCTATTTTTGGTAATTAAGATTGTGTATTATTTTGACTTAATATTCAATATATAAAATATCCATAATATATTGAATTATCTATTAACATTTAAATTAAAAAATTTTAATCTCTCTGTCTCTTCTCATACTGCAACTTCTTATATTACATATTACAATATGTACTTTATTTAAAATTGTTTAAAATTATGATTAAATTTATCTAAGAATTGTATATCAAAAAAAAATTTATCTAATAAATTTTTATTACGTTAGATTAAAATATAAATAATAAAAAATATATTTAAATTAATTAATTCGACATAATTTACCTTAATATTATTATTGCTTATTATAATTTACCTCTCCTCATATTTGTAATATTTTATTTAAATAGTAAAAATACACAAATCATCACTTATCTGTCCTTTTCCTCAAAATTATCTTTTTACTTTCATATATATAATAATAAAATCACACAACTATTTATTTATTCCTTATAATTGAAATATATATATATTTAATAACCATTAAAAATAAAATTAATTAGATATTCAATAATTAAAATTAAATAATTAATAAAAAAATGCACGACACCGCCTCCTCATTATTGATACTCTAAAAAATAATTATTTATTTTACTGAATTATTGTAACTATTTCGTAACTCACCATAAACTTTTTCCTTTGAAATAATAGTTAAATATAAATAATAACAAAATAAGATTAAAATAATTAAATTAATAATATATGTTAAATAATCAATTTTTTTTAAATTTATAATAATAACTAAATATATATTTTAATAATAAATAATTTTGTAAAATTTTATTACTGTATATAAGAATATAAAAGTTGGTAATTATGAAAGATAAATTTAAGAAAGAGAGGAAGGAAGTGACTATTTTTACCTTCAAGTTATGTAAGTGGAATATTACAAAACCTGAAGGGAGGTAAGTAATAATAATTTATTTATATGATATTTAATATATATAAGGGTAGATATGTAAAAATACTACATTTCATATATTTTTTTAAAATACTTAACACTTATATTTGGACATTCAAATAATAAAAAATATTATTTAAATTCAAATTTCAATACTTCAAGCAGAAAAAAACTAACACCACCTGACCTCATAAAGATATTTACTTTATTTTGAATCTTAAAAAGTAAAAATTTAAAAATCTACTAAAATATCTTTATCTGTTAATTTATTTACAAATTTACGTATTTAAAAGACCACCCAACACTCACTTTTTTGAAGATATGTACACCACACCTTTCATCAAGGAAGGATTTCTACAGTTTGAAAATTTTTCTATAGTAAAATAACAAAAATATTTTATTTAAAGTATTTTTAAATTAAAATATATATTTATTTTTATGGAATATAAATAATTATATTATAATAAAATTTAAATTTTAAAATTAAATTAAAATGTGTTTGTCCTTTTTTTAGGAAAGAATAATATTATTTTAAATTAAATGTAAAAATGTAGTAAAATAAATAAATCAACATTTTTTGAATAGAACCCATGATATGAAGTAGAGTAGGATGAGGGACGAAATTGATTAAAGAAAGCTTCGGCCATCGGGCTCGATTTCGGCCTTTCCCTTCTCTTCCGAGAAACAACCCTTTCCCAAAACATCCACACGCTTTTCTACTCCTTTGACATTTAATCAAACAGCATATAACGAAACATCCAGAAAAATAAAGAAAACAAACAAACAAACAAACTCGGATTTCATTCTTCATCATCGAATCAAAATCGGAATCCAAATATTTCCCATGCGATCCAATCAAAAACCCTAATAATTTAGCTAAAGATGTACAGCAACTTCAAGGAACAAGCAATCGAGTACGTGAAACAGGCAGTACAAGAAGATAATGCTGGAAATTATGCCAAAGCCTTCCCTCTTTACATGAACGCTTTGGAGTATTTCAAGACCCATTTGAAGTACGAGAAGAATCCAAAGATTAAGGAGGCTATCACGCAGAAATTTACTGAATATCTACGTCGGGCTGAGGAGATCCGGGCTGTTTTGGACGATGGTGGTCCAGGACCGGGAAGTATCGGCGACGCTGCGGTGGCGACTCGTCCCAAAACCAAACCCAAGGACGGTGGGGAAGGGGGTGACGGAGAGGATCCGGAGCAGTCGAAACTACGGGCTGGATTGAATTCGGCGATTATTAGGGAGAAGCCGAATATCAAGTGGAATGACGTGGCGGGCCTCGAGAGTGCCAAGCAGGCGTTGCAGGAGGCTGTGATATTGCCTGTAAAGTTCCCCCAGTTTTTTACAGGTGGGTTAGATTGATTTAGATTGTTTAATTAGTTTTAAAATTGTTATTAGGTTGATGGTGTAGCTATCACTTGTTTTTGGTTGTATTAATGGGATACAATTGATTGTTTGCGTTATTAAAAGTAAGATATTGTTGATGGTAGTGTTGCAAATTGGTTGGAAGGTGAATTTGTGTTAGATTTGATATTATCTTTGCTTTTGATTGTTGACTTGTTTGTTAGCATCTTTTTGGTAGGATTGTTGTATTTCTTTGGTGTTTACTAATTAGATGTTTTTGAAACAAAAGTAAATGGCCCAAGATGAATGCAAAGTGTTCATATAGAAAGGAAATTGACGAATTGCTTTTGAGAGGGTAATAGTCTGTTTGTTTCTTTATGGTACCTAAATTAATCTTAATGTGATGTAATGCACTATTTACATTTCTCCGTTCGTTAATTGATAAGAAGTGAAGTCCCTGCACCCAATGGGTGTAGCCTGGTGGTTCCAATATGTAAGTGACAGCTGTTTAACGCCTGTCCTGTGTTCGAATATCCAGGAGTGCATTCTTTGTAAGAGCCTGGTGCAGTCGTGAGTTTTACCTGAACTGTCCTTCTCACGTGACGGTTGCTTAGCACCTGTTTGGGGTTCAGTAGAATAGGGTTTTCCACGTATACAAAAAAAAAAATTAAGTCCTGTTTTGGGTGTTTTTGCTGTTTTAGCAGTTCACTGCATGTAGACGTTGATGTACTGGATATTTGTAATGGATATGGCATGATATTATAGTTGCAGGATCTTAATTTGACTCAATTTGCTAATAATTCAAGATTTTTCATGCTTGATCTAATTCAGGCAAGAGACGCCCGTGGAGAGCTTTTCTATTGTATGGGCCTCCTGGAACTGGGAAGTCATACCTGGCCAAGGCTGTTGCAACTGAAGCTGATTCTACATTTTTCAGGTTAACTTATTTATCAGTTCCTGTAGCTCAAAATATGTCTCTTTTATGTATGTTTTATATAAAATACGGCTAAACAATATGAGAAGCTAGGTCTCAGTTTATGATTTATGCCCTATTTTTATGTGATCCTCTAAGTTAGTGTTCTTCACCTTAAGTAAGAATTTCCTGAATCTTTTTTCTCGTTCCATATTCTTTACTGTTTAGCTGATTGTGTGTCATAAATATGAGATCATAATGGTATTATGTTTTTATTTAAGTAATGATCTTGCATTCCATGATGGCAGGCCCTCAATGTCTCATGAAGATTTGCTCGTTATATATAAATACATACAAACTTGTTTTATGTGCATTTATGTGGAGAGCTTTTTATTGTTTTTGGATGTAGGCCTGTAATTGGCACGTGCTTACTGCTGATTATAATTTCTTGCTTTTTCTTTTCTGGATAGTGTTTCTTCTTCAGACCTGGTTTCAAAGTGGATGGGAGAAAGTGAAAAGCTTGTCTCAAGTCTTTTTCAGATGGCTCGTGAAAGTGCTCCTTCAATTATTTTTATTGACGAAATAGATTCCCTATGTGGTCAGCGTGGAGAGGGCAATGAGAGCGAAGCTTCTAGGCGCATCAAGACTGAACTTCTTGTGCAGATGCAGGTATTTGTTTGTATAATGGAAGTGGTCTAATAGAACATAGATCCATTCACCTCAAGTAAATAATACTGAAGATGTTAGAGGTCTAAAGAAAAAGAATATTAAGATTAAGTTTACCTATTTCTTTCTCTCCTTTTTGTTCCCAAGGAAAACAAGTTGTATGTCATTAAAAATCAGTCTTTATTTTTCTTTTTTCTTTTACCTTATTCCAAGGAAAACAAGTTGTATGTCATTAAAAATCGGTCTTTATTTTTCTTTTTAATTTTACCTTGTTTAAGTGCTTTCTTGTTATATCTCCAACTATGTAGTAGTCATATTAGGCAAAGATAGTCCAATTACTCTTATAAGAGTAGAATTGCTGGCTGTAGGTACATGATAATTGCAGCCGACCCACACTTGTATTTTGTGTCATCCATCACACCATAGGCAAGGGGCTGGCAGAGCTTTATTTGAAAAATATGATTAATGATTAGATCATTTGAGAGTGAACCATACTGATTGTTGATAGGATTAATAAATCTTCTCTCTCTCTCTCTCTCTCTCTCTCTCTCTGAGGAAATTGTTTGTACTGTAGACAACACATGGATCAAGCTTTGCATTTCACCTATCTTTTTCCTACATTGCTTGGAGTAATCACTTATTTAAGGAAACTGAGTGGAAATCACATTATCATGGTTTAGCAATTACATTTTCTTAAAGAACATATACTTTGATGTATCATCACTAACTTTGAATTATAAGTTCCAATATTTGCTTCCATTTTTAATCTGGATTTCATCCTTGGTACTTCTTCTAGGGTGTAGGGCACAATGATCAGAAAGTGCTTGTTCTAGCTGCAACAAATACTCCCTATGCTTTAGATCAGGTAAAGGTGAATTTATGCAATTAATTTTTAAGATTTGATCTAGGATGATTGGACTATTGTGTACTGTGATTGACCAGTTGTGCTTATAGGCCATCCGACGACGTTTTGACAAGAGAATATACATTCCTCTACCAGATTTGAAGGCACGACAGCACATGTTCAAAGTATGTGAACTGCCATTGATATTCCATTTTCCTTTTTTAGTGGGGGAAATGTTGTTTATTCTTTACTCTTATCTTATTAATGACGTAGACTATTCATTATGCTAATTGAGCTTCTTGTTTAAACAGGTGCATTTAGGAGATACTCCTCATAACTTGACTGAAAGTGACTTTGAAAGCTTAGCTCACAAGACAGAGGGTTTTTCTGGTTCTGATATTTCTGTTTGTGTAAGTGTATATGAGATTCAATCTTTTAGTCTTTTTTAGTGCTATGCATTGCTGTCAAATCTGTTGGTTGCAAATAGCTCCAGTGTGTCCATTACTTATTGTGGTCTCAACTACTTTTCTGGTGATCATCACAGGTAAAGGATGTCCTCTTTGAACCTGTTCGGAAAACTCAAGATGCCATGTTTTTCTTTAAAACCTCTAACGGTATGTGGATGCCATGTGGATCAAAGCAACAAGGTGCTGTCCAAATTACTATGCAGGAATTGGCAGCACAAGGACTTGCAGCACAGGTATGGGGCTTGGAATCTTATGACCTTGCTTCTCTGCCCAAATTTAAAACTTTTGCTGGTTTGCATTTTTATGTGGTGCATCTATTCTGGACATGTGGACACCTCTTGATCATATAAATTATTGAGCACCTAATATGAGGACTTTTTTCCTTGCCTTAATTTTGGGCAAAGATTATGTGTGTGGAGGAAAGAAAATGTTCCATCAGTGCTTCTGGGTGATATATTGGATTTTGTCAAGATTGAGGTTTTGTTTAGATTATTTAACTTCTGGTTGCCTATTGATCCCCTTGCAGATCCTTCCACCACCAATCTCAAAAATTGATTTTGACAAGGTGCTTGCGAGACAGAGGCCAACCGTGAGCAAAGCTGACCTTGAAGTTCAAGAGAGATTCACTAAGGAGTTTGGAGAGGAAGGTTAATGGTTCAAGCATCATGTTCCGTTGAATCTATCTATTGAGTGCAAGCACTATGATTTGTATGTTAATTATCACTTCTGGACCCATTTCCAATCATTACTTATTCGAATTGGGGAAGGGTGACTTGACTTCCCTTTTTCTGTATTCAGTTGGAAATCTGGGTTTGCGACTTGTTAATTGTTTGTTCCAAATTGTGTAAAGAACAGTTCCAAATATCTGCCTTGCTTATGTTGAAAGATATGCATATATATATTTCTGGTAATGTACATATCTGTCTGGTGATTTTACTAACCGGTTATATCTTACTTGAAAGTGTGTGTATTTCCAGATATCTTTCAGAATTGCAGATTGGATGATTGGAGGTTTGATGTGTGTGATAGGCAAGACAGTCTTAATTTTTATACTAGATTTTTTTTTCTTTTTTACGGTTGTCAAACTTTTTTTTTTTTTTGGCATTTTACGATATAGATTTTTACGTGTATACGCTAGCCTGGCTAGAAGTTTACGGTACCCTTTCACCAAGGGCAATAATAGATGCTGAACGGGTGCCTTATTTCTTTGATCTGGTTCCTCTTGCAACTGTTCAGCATCTTCTTTTGTCATGGCGGTTCTCTTTATCTGTCTTGGTATGCAATTCATTCTATAATGTCGGTGCAAGGAGTGTAGTTTTTGAATGAATTTCTCATTCAATTCGTGACAGGCTGATTTCTTTCTTGTAATACAAATTAGCCACTGCAATCTATTTATTTATCACCTCCATAGAAAGAATTGTGCGGTCATATAAATTCAAAACATTGAATCTTCTGTTATGTTCATTGGTCATTCATGGTCTATAGTTGTATATAACATGATTGGCATTACCTTAATGGTGTAACAATATTTCAGTCCCGGAAGTTTCCTTAAAAATAAAAATAAAATTAAGGACATTATTTGAACAAATTCTTTTAAATCAGTCCTCTAATATGGACACTAATTTGTTTTCAGAAAATAAATAAAATTGGAGACTCTGCAACATTTCATTCCTTAAGAGCACAAATAATTTATGCAAATGGCAGAAGTTGGAATGCAATGAAAATTAAAATTAAAATGTTGTTTGAGGAATGCTTGATATTGTTGAATTTAACTAATGTTAAGTAATTACGTGGTTGCTTTTTTAACCTTTTCAAATAATTTTAGGTAGATTTCATATTTATTTAAACTTCAGTTTAACAAAACAATGCTATTGAAGAGTCTTAATGGTGCCAACAATCAATGTGAAATCAGGAATGGAATGGGAAAAGAGAGAAGAAATCAAAGCAATGGAAAGCCGGAAAGGATGATTTTTTTTTTCAATTATGAAATAATGTTACGAAAAAATTACCTTCAAATTTTTTTGATATAATATAATTATATTTAAAATTATATAGTTTTAAACAATTTAAGATATTTAACAATTTATTTCATAAACATTTATATTTTAACATAAAATTAATATATTTTTACATAATATTTTAAAAATATTATTTTATTTAAAATGAGATACACTGTTATTATTTTCAAACTTTATTCACAAGCCTAGATATAAATACGTTAAGAACACCGGATCAGATCAAACACTGAACTAAATTTTTTTTTTTTCATTTCCATTGCCAAGTCAAGTGTCACATAATTTAAAATATTAATATTGAGATAAGACTTGATGAAAGAAAAAAGGATTACTATCAAAAATAAATTTAAATGATCAAAAATAGCCTTATAGGTGGTGGCTTATACTTTGATTTTGTAGTATTTTTAAGTGTAAAAAAAATAAATATTAACAAGTAATAATTGATTATTTGCAATTACACTAATTGAAGATCGAAAAATAATAGATATTGTTACCATTCTGATAAGGTTTATCGATAATACTTTATAATTCCAAGACCATGACAAAAATTACAATTTTTTTTTTAAAAATTTAATTAAACTTATTAATTAAGACAAAATCATTAGGAAGATCATTTGTGGGAAGAATAAAAGCCTTTTCAATATTAGTTAGGAGCCTTATGCGCCTATAACTGATAACAAAATAAGAATTGATATAGATATTAGCAACCACAGACAAAATTTTATATTTAGATGCAAGTGCAAGCAAAATTATGCATACATGAATACAAATATACCTTGTTGATCTACATTTTCTTCAAAACTGAAGTTTTATATATGACTGAAACCACCTTGTAGAGGAACAAGAATGCAAAATCAATTTTCTGTTAACACCTTTCTTAATCAACTCTGCAACCTTTGAACACAAAAGCAAAACTTTCACAGCAACTACATCAATCTTTCTTCTTTTCGAAATTACAGAGTTTTAATACCCAAGCGAAACAACACAATCAATCATTGAAAACTTAAGCAAAACACAAAGAAAAGTAAGAAAAGATCGAATTCAAGAGGAAACTATTTTCTTTGACTTATACTATTGAAATCAGAGAGATTACATAAGTATACCTGTAACTTTCACGTTTCTTGATATTTAAAATTGAAGAATAACTAACCTTTAACAACCTTTCATCTATAAAGACAGTTTTACCCTTCTCGGTATAATTTCTAAAACCTTGCAGTTAAACCTAGAAAAGTTTACATTTTAGTCTTGCACTCTACTCTGCACTCTCATATTGAATCACACATATCAAACCTCCACCTTGATTCAATATTATTTTAAACAAGCCAAATCATCCTCCTTTGCTACATGGAGAACCTGGAACTTCTGCATTCAACTTACATTTCTGCACTTTTTACTTGAAACTTGTCTTTGCATCTTTCAAGCAAAGCTTAAGTTTATCAAACTCAAACAATACTCAAATTTACCAATAGAGAACTATCTAAATCTCAAAATTATATAGTTAAGTATAGATAGTCTTATTATACTATAATTTTTATGAGTTGAAGTGTTATCAATGAAGATTGATTTTTTTTTTTAATGTATAAAAGTTTTTATTTAAGGTCCAAGAGCAATGGAAATTTAATAATTGGTTGATTTTATAAATGATGTTACGAGTTAAGATTAAAAGTACAAATTAATATTATTTAAGTTTTGGAGATTAAAACTTATTAGAAATATAAAAATATTCTTAATATTTTATTTTACTCAATTAAAATTAATTATAGAATTATCTCAATTGGTAGATAAAATTTATTTTTAGCACACAAAAAAATATTTTTTTTAAAAGAAAAGTTGAAATCTTTTAACCAATTAATAAAAATATTGAAGAAATTAGATGTTAATTTGTAAAAAGTATTTCTATGTATTCTTTGTACTAATTGTCTATAAAGAATCAAGGTTTAATTTATCAGCCATTCTTTGTACTAAAAGTTTACAAAGAATCAAAGCTTTAAACAAACCAAAATATATTTCAAAAAAAATTTATACAATCAATTAAGGAGATTGAACATGAAAGCAGATAAGTAGGATCAAGCAAATACCTTTACTAACTTATAAATATTAATTTCCAGGCCTAAGGTAGGAATTTTAAAAATATAAAAATTGAGAAAGAGTTTAGAACGAAAATAAAACTCAATTACAACTAAAAAATTTCATTACAATATGATATATGAGCAACGAATAGGACTTCTTTTTATATGCATAAAGAAAAGCTCAAGGGATACATCAAAGGCTAAAACAATTAATGGAATGATTGATCATTTTGACTGTATTCACCAACCTAATATTAACATGTTATTTAACATTTAATTTTGATAGAATTTATTTAACACATTCAATGAAAATTGTAGATATTTATCTTAATTTTTCATAGGTACTTAGTGTTAGTGTAATATACCCTAAAACTATTAGTGTTATCGGTTTTGAGTATTTTGTATTAAATTACTATGAATGATGTGTATTATACATATTTATTAATAAAAAAGTTATTTCGGATTCAAATGTGTATGCTGCTTTCTCTTGTTATACATACTAATGACAGAATATACATAAGAATAAACCAGATAGTATAGTTATCAAAATATTCCCTATATAAGCCATAGCGACTAGGCATCAATATTGTATAGTAAATACACTTAATATCTTCGGTGAATATTATGAGATGATATTAGTATGGATAATATGATAGTCATATTACTATAACATTAATGTGAATTAATAGTTAGTAGAATTATTTTTTAAACGTGATCACAAATATGATGAATCACACGGATATATGTTATCAATGATTCATCATACAATTCCACTAGTATGAGAAATACTCCTCTAACCTGAGATGTCATTATCGTTATTTAGTATAGATGCATATGATTTACATAGTATATAAATACGAGACTAATCATGTCTTATATAATAAGCTAGTTTGGTCATTTGTTGTTTATATCAGGATGTGAATAATTATCAGTAAGGATTCGTTGATTTGATATAAACGATGAGATTCCAATAACTTAAGTCAGATTAGAGTTCTTATTTGAACGTTGGTAAATGCCTGAAATCAAAATTTTTGGCCAAAACATTTAATAGTTACATGAAAGAGTTTCATGATAATGACTTTAATACATAATTATCATTAATCCAAGTAAAAACTAAGTTTAGATTTTTTGACTCCTTGAGAACCCTAATTTAGTTGGGATTAGATGAATATAAGAAATTTATCCACATGATATCTGCAATCTAAATTAAAAGGCTCGATGAAAACGTTATTCGTTGTGGTTTAAGGATTATAACATGTTGTTAGATGTTAACCATAGTTGTTAAATATTCGAATGATTCAAAATAGACTTGATGAGATTGTTTTCGATTTACGGCTAATACAACAGTGAACCAAGATGTCACAATCACAAACTTGTGTTTATCCTTGCCGTTAGAGAGATTAAATATTATTTACAAGAGGTTTAACACTCTCAAAGATAATATATAATCGAAAAGTGTAAATATTTACACGTTAAATAGTTTAACGAGCCCGAGGCTTTACAAAATCACTCAAATATAATTTAAAGTAAATTACATTATTCCATATGTATATTAGATATAAACCTTTTCAAATTAGATTATAATAGCAAACTCTTAGTCAATAAATTTTAAGCACAAACCACAAACTTTTCAAATAAGAAATTCATAAATTTTTTTTTTTGTGTACAAAATAACATGATAATTATGGGACTTAATCAAAAAAGATAATAAAATTTATTTTTATTATTTTACTTAACATTCTTTGGATAATATTTATTTAAAGTTTACAATCTATAACTCAATTCATTAGCTAATGATTCTCAGACCAATAGATCTTTCGGTATTAGGTATTAAAACACTCCTACAAACCCTTTTAAGATATAAATTTGAATTTATTCACTTATTTATTTACATCTTTTTTATTGACTACAAGACTTATTGATACAACCAGTCTTGGCAAGGAGGTTCAACGCCACAATACACAGTAAGACAAGCTACACATGTCTAATGGTCCAATTATAAGGCAGCAAGTTTCAAAGGTTAAACAAGCAATACAAGCTTTTGTTCAAAGCCAAATAACAAGTCAAATACTTGAAG
>JAVXUL010000008.1:4279073-4292837 GCA_035590515.1 Trichilia minutiflora | reverse complement strand
TATTTATATATTAATAAAAATAAATAATATTAATAAAGATTATAGCAAATAAAATTTTAGATTTTAAGTTAATATTACTAAATAACATTTTAATTAATTATTTTTATAAATTAAAAAATTAATAAAATCAAAACTGGACCGGCGGAACCGACCCGGTCTGGAACCGAAATCGAACCGAAATCGGAACCGTTTGATGAACCGATCCGACCCGGCCCGTTACTGTTCATCTTCTGGTTCCGATCCGGTTCCATGCATCTCGAACTGTCGAATCGCCCCGGTCCGAACCGTTTCGACTTCCGATTCGGACTGATTTCATAAAATTGAAACCGACGAACTGGCCCGAACCCGCCGATTCGGGCCCGTTAGACACCTCTGGATCATTGTGGTTTTTTTCTATATATAAAATTTTCACATAATTTTTTATATTGTGTGATTGATATTTTTTTTTACTTATATTTTTTGTTATTATTTATTTAATATATTTATTTTAAATAGGAATAAAAATTTTAGTGAGTGGTATCAAAAGTTGGGAGTTTCAACACCACAAATACTTCAAAAAAAAAAAATTAAATTGCAATAAAATTTAAACACTTAGAGCGATTAGTATTTAATTTATCGGTACTTTTCGGAGCTCCGATTTAAGCATTTGAGTTGAATTGTCAGTGGAAGCTAATCAACTTGATTTTCTGCATGTGAATGCAACATTTTTCGAAGGATTGATATGAGGAGATATTATTAATTGGCAAAAAATGGAAGTTAAGAACCCAAATTTTGTTAATAAAAATTTGTGCTATTAAAATACTCTTAATGTAATTTACTATTAAAGATAACTTCGAGGGATTTTGCTCATTATTGTTGTTGTTATTACTTCTAAAATAAGTTGATGTTGCTGTATTGATAAAATAATCAACTATTTAAAAAATAATTCGAATATTTAATAAATTATAATGTTGAAAATAGTATGAGTTTTAAAAGTAGAATATGAATATTTGATAAATTTTGGTATTAAAATATTGTGATAACGTACAATTAACTATAATAATAAATATATAATTTAGTTATTTGGCGAAAATTTAATTTTATGATAACAGACTTGCATATGTATAAATAAAGCATCTCATATTTAAATTTAATAAATAATTAATCAAGAAAATCGAATTTTAACATTACGTGACCGACAAACAAATTTGTAATATAATAATAAATATATAATAAAAAAATATAAAATTTATGATACAATTTTTTATTAAAATTATAAATATTATATTAAATATCTTTTTAGATTATTACATAAATAGTTTTTTAAAAGTAACTCTACTGTATTTTCAAAAGACGCTGAAAAATAAAAAAATCAGATTATGAAATAAGTTATTGCACGAAAGCAGCCGAAGGTGGTGTAATAATGGGGCCAACTGGTTCCGGCAAATCAAAACTAGCCACTGATAGCACATACCACTCCCAGTTGAAATCATCAACGCTGATTCCATGCAGGTCTACAAAGGCCTTGATGTTCTCAAAAACAAAATCCCAATTCAAGAACAATTGGGTTTGTCTTTCTCTCCTTCTATATTCAAATGTTAATTTCTTTTATCGCCGTCTAGGTTTTACGTTATGGGATTTTGTAGGAGTGCCTCAACATCTTCTCGGAACTGTAAGCCCCATTGTGGAATTTACTGCTAAGGAGTTTCGAGATTCTGCTATTCATGTATGTTTATGTATATTGAAAACCCAGAAAGTGATATAGAAATTGTCAATTTTCTTCGTCATGTGCTTATATGTTGTTGATGAGGCATGACGATGGTGTGCGTTGCACTGTATTATTTCTATGTTTTGAACATAAATGAGAATATCTCTTGATTGATAAGCTTTATTTGATTTTAGTTTAGCATAGGTGATTGGGAATCTGTTGCTTTATGTTTTCATTCTTGGTAATCTTCAATTTTAGTTCTCAAATGCTTAAATATTTGGATTTTCAGAGATACTGTCACGCAATCATGTACCGGTGATTGTTGGAGGTACAAACTACTACATTGAGGTATGGAAATTTACCATTCTACCAATTTGAGTGAAGTGTTTTGGAATCTATCCCACATCCTTGGTTTAAGACTTATCTAGTAAAACATAGTTTTCATGTTCTATTTCTTATAAAAAAAATTGTTTTCACCATCCGTCATTAGTGTGCTAGTGAATGATGGACTAGTTACTTAGTAATCGTAGAATGGAGATGAAAATGTCATACTTTTTAGCATATTTTCAATGTCGAGGAGCTTGTTGGTGGTTAAAATGTGTCTGCTTTTTGTTTGCTTGGCAAGTTCAACAACTGCTTTGTTATTATTTCTTCTTTGCTTTCAGGCTTTTGTTAGCTTATTCCTTCTTGATGATTCAGCAGAAGATATGGACGAAAGTTGCTTTAGTGGCCTTTCTAGTATGGAGCAAAGTGTTTACTTTAATACCTGCATGTGCAATTTGAGTACTGTTTAATCTTTTTTTTTTTTTTCCTCAGGGAATGAGCAAGTTGCTCTTGAGTCTGACTTGGCAAGAGACCATTCTAATTATTGTTATGATCTCCTTAAAGACCTTGACCCAGTTGCAGCAAATAGAATTCATCCAAATAATGAAAGAAAAATAGGGACTTGGACTAGTGAGATGTTTTATTTATTTATTTATGTATATTGTCTGTCACCAGATTAAATCCTTATTTTCTTCGACGTGATGCTTATAATTTATGTCAAAAATCTGAGAGATTTGTGCCTTAATACTCCATGGTTTTTGTGGTCCTGGAAGTTCTATTGATAGTGACATTTATCTGGAATTATTTAATATGTTTTATGTTGATCCTTCTGGTTCTGTTAAATGTTTTGCTGATAAATCAGTACCTTAGTTTGCATGCATGAGCTGGTGTTCTCCCTTGCAAACTTTATCAGGGAAAAGCTGCACAGATTTGTTGTCCCTTTCAATAATAACTTTTTGTCACAGAAAATTTGTAGATTCGTCTACTTTTTAGACCTTCATCTTTGAAGGTATGAAATGGGAGATATGAATTACATTGAGGAATGATTTCTTTTTCCCTTGTAATCTTTAATGCAGAACTTAATTTAGGGCCTCTTTGGCCATTTTTGTGATGTTTCTGATTTATGCCGTGAGTTTTCTTTATGAGGGGACTGATCTAGCTTTGCGTCTATGCACGAAGTTCTTTCTAGCTTCATCGTTCCGTGTCATTTAATACTTTTTCATTTTCCTTTCTGTTTTTTTTTTCTTCAATACCATACTGATAGTCTTTCACACCAATGATTTTTGTTTTCATTAGAAGGTGCTGTAGAGGTTCTTGCTTCCCTCAATTATTTTTTGAATGTAATTAATTGCTTGAATTTCCTTTTGATTTTAAAATTTTCAGTAGAATTAGGTAGAACCAAAACGAAGGTGATTACAAATTGACAACTGGAGTTGAATTCAAATTGACTGGTATGCTTCTAACTTATTTTATATATTTTAGAAGTGGCAGGGCAGAACTGGGGCCAAGTAGACAATCTTAGATTCAATTGTTGCCTTATATGTGTTGATACAGCTATTCCTGTGCTGGACCTCTACGTGGAACAAAAAGTAGATTACATGGTAGATACTGGGTTACTGGATGAAGTTTATGACATTTACGTTGAGAATGCTGATTATACTCGAAGGTCTACGGCAGGCTATTGGTGTTGGGGAATTTGAGGATTTTCTGATAAGTGATTCTACTAATGCTTATCTTATTTCAATAAACATGGATGTTAAGGCATTGAAAGCGGGAATGACACCAATACTAAAGTCCTCTGTTAATATAAACTCAAAATATCATTAGAAGAGGTCACTGACATAGTGAATTAAACACCAGAAGACTTGTTCGTTTTCAAGTAAGTATATACAATCTGATAATTATTGATGATTTTTGATAATTTTTTTCCTTTATTATTGTATGTTAGAATGGAATCATATCTTGTTTGATATATTTATTAATATTAAATTATGCAAAAATATTATAAAATTTTCTAGATAATTTTTTTATTGACAAGAAACAAAAGAAATATGTTTTAAGTTAGAATATAGAATGGATTCTAGTTAGTTCAATCAGTAAAATTTCTTAGGGTGGTACATTGTGCCGAAACCACTACAAGACTCTTATACCACTTGTAGTGCACTGCATCCCCGCCTCTAAAAATAACAAGCTCTGATACCATTAGTTAAGTACAATCAAACAGGCTTGATATCACTTGTAAGGAGAGACACTGATAGTATTTTGCCTACCACTCACAAAAGTTTTACTTATTAATTGTTGGGCATCCATCACAAGTTCTTATTTATCTTGTCGTGCACAATGAAAAGTGCTCATACAGCTTGTTGAGTCCCGCGACAGCGAAAGATAGTGCGTAACTTTTAATCACAAATGAACAAACTTTGATACAGCCTGTTGTACTTGCATATGAAAGCCAAATGTTGTGCAGAACACAATTTTATACCCCTAGCATATTGAGTAGCCTAAATAAAGAACACCAGAATGCAACCAATCAAATGTATTAATATATTTTTATATTTTCACATGCTATTTCTATGCTACACAATTAGTATGGCCAACTCAATATCATAATATTTGGAGACGATACTAGTATTCGAGCTCCAATTGATTATTATATTTAATAATTAGTATTCAACAATTAAAACTTACACTGATTTTAATTAGTTGTGTCATAGCAGAAACCTACAAAATTAACATTCAATTAGAATTCTCAAATTTAACCCATAATTACTAAGGTTAGATAGTCAAATATAATAAATCACAATGCAAGAAATAACATAAACGAAATAGAGAAAACACAATATTTAACTAGTTTCGGTATAATTACCTACATTTTTGGGTGCTGCAGAAATTTCACTATTTCAATTTTCGCTAAGAATACAAAACTTTTGGTTATTTTAATTTTCGCAAAGATTACAAAACTTTTGGTTATGTCATAAATACCTAAAGTATTAGGCCAAAATGTAAACTTCAAAATATTTGGGCCAAATTGCAAACCCCTAAATATTTGGGCCATATTGATAATACCAAAAAATTTTTGACATTATCACAAATACCAAAAGATAAAAGTCGAAAAAGAAAATATAAAAGAAAATATATTTAACTGAAAGACCTCCCATAAGAAAAGTCGAGGGACTCCACTAAAATTTTGTAAAGTGGAGTTCACTTCCAATCGAGCTATCCCCCAGCTGGGAGCACTTTCTTTACTTGTATTTGGTATTATCAAGGAAAGTACTATTAGTGTCTCTCCCTACAAGTAATTTCAGAGTTCATGTGGCTACGTTCAACTAGTGGTATCAGATCTTGTTTTTGGAGGTGGGATGTAGTGCACTACAAGTGGTATCAGAGCCTTGTAGTGGTTTTGGCATAGGTGATGTCATAGCCAAGGTTTTTCTTAGTATGCTTTGTGGTTGTAACATAGCTAATCTTCCACATCAGAAAAGATTTTCTTGGACTATTGGCATTTTTGCGTTGACACCTATTAAATAGTGATTGTAGCGAAAATGATTGATAGCATAAAATTATCACATTGATAGCATTTGGACAGAATAGTAGTATTTGCATAAGAGATTTTGTTGGTATAGGTCATTTCATTTGTGGCAAAGTGAGGTTCTAGATGCTCAATGAGGTCTAGACTTTGTCATTTGAAGAAAAGAAACTAAAAGATATTGCAAAGTATGGGTGTATTGATGAAGATTACAGATGAAGTGTATTGGGAGTTTCCTATGAGAGGAAAAGATTGTGGAACTCAAATAAGTAGAAGAATCAAACGTCTTTGAACAGATAATGGGACTCAGAGCATAGAAGGGATCTATTTATGAAATTCTACGAATTGTGAGACTTTTCAAAGTCAGAGATGCACCACAGTGAAATGGGGTGGTAGAACATTTGAACCAGATATTACAAGAGAAAGTTCAATGTGTGTTGTCCACAGCTAGGATAGGCATTTTAGGCTAATTCAATAGTATATGCATGTCACCTTATCACCTTCTATTGCTATTGTGTAAAATGTCATTGGAGAAATGGTTTTGGAAAACCTATTAGAAATTATGATTCTTTATGTGTGTTTGGTTCCACTGTATTGTATCATGTTAACGAATAGTTTTTTTGTCCATAGATAGGAAAAATAATCTTCAATAAGGATGTTTCTTTGTTAAATCTACCATATGAAAAAGGTGACAATTGTGAGCCGATAGATGGTATTCCAGAACAGATGGAGTTTCGTTATCCCAGTAGTTGAAGACACTTTTGTGGTAGGGGAAAAGTCAAATGAAAAAGAGGTTTTAGGCCAAGAACCTTCATAGTAGCTTGTGTATTAAGAAAGCCACAGTTGAAAGCAGGACCTACTCATTATGCAAATGTGGTAGCTTTCTTATGTGAACCTGGGTCTAACTCTACCTTAAAAGTTTGCTTGTAAGGGAAGGTTTCCCAGACTTATATAAATCCCAAAGGATCTCCCTCACTAATTAATATGGGACATATCATGACCGACTCCTTTAGACTGGACGTTCTCATACAGAAAACCATAATATTCTAGTATGTTGGTCCCTTTAAACTGCACAGGAGGCAGAAAACTAATCCATTGTCCTACCAACCAAAGTAGGTGAGACCCAAGTTCGTATCAAATGATATCAAAGCCTCACCTCGTCTAATCAATGGGCTCATGGGCTGGTTCTCTTCCTCTCATACAGTTTAAAATGGTCAAGATATTGGGATATACTGGTTCTCTGTACAAAGATATGCAGTTTAAAGGAGCCGTCCATGATGTATCCTATATTGGTTAGGATATAGGATCCTTTGAGGTTTATATGGGTCTGGACAAACATTCCTTACAAGCTAGCTTTTGAGGTAGAGTTAGGCCCTGGTTTACATCACTTTGACATCTTCAATTGTAATTGAAGATATTCTTTCTACTTATGAAGTAGTTTGATGTGCAGAAGTTGGTCATTAGAAGAATGTTTAGTTGAAGAAGTTATGGAAGAGGAAATACAGTCTCTTCGGAGAAAGAAACTTGAGAGCTAGCTCAACTACTCAAGGGAAAGATGGCAATTGGATGCAAATGGGTTGATTTCCTGATGTTCGCTGCGTAGCATTATTGGTGGCCAAACGCTTAAACAGAGTGACTTGAATTCTCCAATTGTAAAACATTCTTCCATTCTTTTTTTGTTGGCTTTGATAGCACAATTTGAAACTGTATTATGGAAGAGGAAATCTACAAGACCTAATCGAGTGAGATTTAGAGTTGTTGGAATAGAAAACATGGTGTGATTGTTGTGTGGTAGTGGTACAAACAATCTTTTGTGGCAAAGGAACACAAGAAGCAAATACGATCATTATGTGTATTGGCACAAGCTAAAAGAGAGATCTTATATATGTTGATAACTTCCAAAGGTTAGATAGAAATTGAGGAATTGAAGACTTAGTTAAATGAGGAGTTATGGAATGAAAGATTCAGGTGAAATCTTTGAAATTTGAGAGAGTAATAGAATACATGATGAAAGTACTGTATGCAAGTTGGTAGTTTGATATGGTGTGTTCAAGGTCCGACATTTCACATATAGTAGTTTGATACTATATACAATACATTTTGATCCTCGAAAAGGATATTCAAAGTTGTGAAATGGATTCTACAATACATTTTGAACATCTTAAAAGCTAGATTGAATTTTGAGCATCGTAAAAAGGAAATAAAGTGCACCCAGTTGGGGGACAACCCTATGAAAATCAACTTCACTTTGCAAAATTTCAATGGAGTCCTTGGGTTTTTCTCATGGAAGACCCTTCAATTAAATATATATATTTTTCACCTTTTGTCTTTTGAATATTTGTGATAATGCCTGAAATTTTCAGTATTATCAATTTGGCCCAAATATTTAAGAGTTTGCAATTTGGCCTAAGTATTTTGGGATTTGTGGTATAGCTCAATACTTTGGTATTTGTAGTGTGGCCCAAAAGTTTTGTAATCTTTGCAAAAGTTGAAAATAATAGAATTTTTTTAAGTGCCAAAGGATGTAGGTATTTATATTGAACCTTATTAAATATTGTGTTTTCTTTATTTTTGTTTGTCATTTGTTGCATTGTGATTTAGTATTTATGGTTTAAATTTAGGAATTTAGTTTAGATGTTGATTTTAGGAGGTTTTGTTGTGACACAACTAATTGGAATTAGAGTGTAGGTTTTGGTTGTTGGTTACTAGTTATTAAATATAATAATCAGTTAGAGTTTGGATACTAGTATCATTTGTGATATTAAGTTGGGTTTGCTAAGTTGATTATGTAGCATAGAAATGGCATGTAGAAATACAAAAATAGATTGAGACATTTGATTGGTTGCATTCTGGTGATCTTTATTTGGGCCATTCAATATGCTATTGTTGAGTATAAAATTGCCCGGGTTTTGCACAGCATTTGGCTTTAAAGCATTTACAAGTATAACAGGTTGATCAAAGTTTGTGGAGGTGTGATTAAAAGTTCGCACTACGAGACTTAACAATTGATATGAGTGCTTCTCATTATGCACAACAAGTGGTAGGTAGAGCTCATAGGAGTAAGTGGTAGGCACAGTATTATTAGTGTCTCTTTTTACAAGTTGTATCAGAGCTCATGTGGCTACTGCTCAAATAGTGGTATCAAAGGTTCTTGTTTTTGGAGATGGGATGCATTGTACTACAAGTGGTATTAGACCCTTGCAGTGATTTTGACACAACAGTACAAAAGGTTATGGTTGAATCTATTCACTCTAGTTTGGGGAGGGATCTGGGTTATTTTCTTGTAATAAAATTAAATTTTTTTTTTAAGTTATAATATTAGAGTAAAAAAGCTGCCTCACAAACATTTCCTTGATTGATTTCTGAATTCGATGCCATATTTGCAACTCGGAAATTCTATGATTTTTGTTTTTCTGCCATGCTCCTGTTGATGTGATGATTTTGCGAACTTCTGGATAAAGACAAGTGAATCAACTAATGCATCGTTTTTGTGGTTATTGTTTTTGTTTTATGTTGTTGTACTCTCTTTAACGTGGTGAATGCTAAGGCAAAATTTGCTTTTAAATAAGCCCATATTCCAGGAGAGGAATCTATTTGCTTTACAACAGTAGTGTCATGCAACTGATCTAGTGTTTTTAGCTTTGTGCTTTAGAGATCTGAAATCTAGTTATCTGTTGTATTGATTTATCCTTTGTGTGGCATACTAGAATTGAAGCAATATGCCAATTTGAAACTGCTAGCAAAGAACAGGATCATTTTACAGAAAAGGAGGCTCAATCAACTACAAACTTTATTTGGATGGGACATCCATTACATTGATTCAACAAAATCCATCTCATGTATGCCTTCCAGTTTTTTGTTTTTTTTTAATTTTCATTAGAATATTTTCTTGTTTTGCAAGTAAAGATACTAAGGCATTATATATAGCAGGTAAATCTGACGAATTATGGGATAAACAAGTGGTTGGACCCGCTGTTAAAATCATTAGAGCTTTCCTTTATGAAGATGAAAGATTGGAACCCAATTTGGAAGGTCCAAATGTTGCATCCGTAAATTCATTTGAAAGAGATTTGTGGAATCAATACATATGCAAGGTATGCGATGTCTTTGATAGTCAGAAATTTACTTGTTTCTTGGGGGATGAGATAAATGAGTGGAGTGATTGTATTTTCTTTTTTCTTTTTCCCCTCCTATCTTTTGTTTGTTGCTTAAGTGCGTATTGACAATAAAATTGTTGTGCTCATGGCATGTCCACTGACAGGCTTGTGGAGACCGGGTACCTAGAGATTCTCATGAGTGGGAACAGCACAAACAGGGCAGTAGGCATCGAAAGCGAATTTCTCATTTTAGGAAGTCTCAAGGATTTGGCTTAGTAGATCAATAGTAGTAGCAACAACAAAAACCTTGCTGTAGTTAGGGAGAAATTTTCAATGCATTCCAAGTTCAATCATAATTGTTGTCTTGTTTTCATTTGGAAGACAGCGCTGCTGGTTGTATTGTAAAGGTGTGAATAACTTTGTTCTCATTCTTTCCAAGATTTCTCTCTCTCTCTCTCTCTTCATAGTACGGCCATTACATTTAGTGAAAAATTAAATCTTTAACCAAGCTAGATAATCTAGGCAATTAAATCTATGAAAACACCCTTAAATAAAATCTACAAAACTTATGAAAATACATTATTACTTCTCTTTTGTTCCAATTTATTTGATGCAAAAGAGTGATGTAGTTTTACAACCTGTGTTATATACATTTATGCGGCTGGCTAGAGATTTCAATAGCCTTGACATAAAGTTTTATTAAGTTCTTCCTTGAAACAGTAATAGTGAGAACATGATTCTTTATACAAGCATTAACATCATCAATATTCACATTCTCTCGCAATTTGAACTTCTTCAAGAACTTGCAACTATTATGTTGAACACAATGCCACATGATGTAGGATAAGTTTTGTAGTTGTAGAAATCTATTTAGTTCTTATTTTAGTAGGATTCATTATATTATATTTTCCTATTGGAGTGGTTTGTGTTATTTGATTTTTGCTTGAAGGTGAGTTTATTTTTCATTTTTTATTAGGATCAGAAATAGTTTAAAATAAATAGTCTTGTAATTTCAATAGTTTGAGTAGTAATTATAAAAATATTGTATTTTCCAGTCATTTACACTAAAGTGCCATTTGGATGAATTCGTCCATTAGATTGCTCATATGATTAATCTGATTTTTGCAGACTGAAAAAGAGCGTTGTCATGTTTGCTTAGGTGATTTTGTTCTACTTCCGTTATCCACTATGTAACTACAGTCTTTCTTCAATTATGTGAAGCATCCTTTCTTTTTCAACTCAACCTTCGCTTCCTCTTCCTTCAGCCTTGGAAGATTCACCTACAACATGTGATCGTCCAGTCCATGGGAGTGCTGACCATAGTTGAGGTTTCTTGAAGGAAGCAATAGGATAGTAAAGGGAATGTTAAGTCATGTCTTGATCCCAAACATTGAAAATAAAGGGATTGAAGATACCATTGCTGTCTTGCAAAAGAAGGTTGGTATCATGTCCGCTTTTGTCATATTGTAAGAATTTGAGATGTGTAAGTTTTAAGTTGGTTTTGTATTGCTAGTTGTTCTTGATTGTAGGGTAGGACTAGTGTTGGGTATTTATATGGAGCCTTGGACGTGAGTTAGTGCCGGGAATTCTTAACAAACCTTGGAGATTACTGATTCTTCTGCGCTCCAACAATTTGATTGAAGACTCTAAACTCTGGTACAATCCTGAAGTTAAAAAGTTCCTTGGATTTTTAGGAATTCTGGACTTTGCTTTGATTTGAACTTTTCAAGCTTCTGCCAAAAAATGAAAATCACATTCCTTAATAAACCCATTAAAGGCTTTATGGCTCCCTCTCCCTCTCCCTCTCCCTTCACACGTTTCAAAATTAATATAGTAGCAGTGTCTAGTACTCTCAAGAAGAGATGGCTCCCTTCCTGTAAACATTGAAGGTATTAGTACCGACTCCTTTGTAAGTAACGTTAAAAGGGTTTTCGGTTAATGTGACCAGAATGGCTTGGTGTTTGTTAAAATGGAAGATCTGATGGTGGGGATTACGTGGTGGTATTAGTCAAGATTGTAGTTGTTTGACGGCAAACTTGACAAAGTTGTGGTGGTTTGTGGTTTTCGTACGCAGTTTCAGTTATTAGCATGATTATCATCAACAGCGGAAATTTGGTGGGAAAGTAGTTGTTGATTTTTCGTTGCTGGTGGTGATGTTCTATGGTCGGTCAAACAAGGTTAATGTGGTTCCTTTTGTTTTATTTTTATTTTTATTTTTCTTAATATTTTTTTTATTTGTTTATGGGATTGAACAGACATATCACATATGGAGCCAAGACAAGAGACACAGTGTTTGGGATTTATTTTGCTAAAGTGGAATTGGCTAAGACAGAATGGGAAGAAATACTATACATTAGTGCGAAGCAATGTAGTTTCTTTTCTCGTTTTACCATTAAAAGATGTTTATTTATTAGGGTTGATAATTTGTTTAATCGTATTGGTATAGTAAGTAGATATAATAAAACTTTGATAAATATAGATATCATTGCTGATTAAATAAATCATATATAATTAAATGCGTTCAAACATTATTATTTATTTAATTAAATTAAATATAATTATTTATTTAGATAATATTATTTAATCAAATGTGATTAATTTTATAAAACTGAATTTAATTCGCTTAATAGTAGTACAGTTTTTTTAAAAAAATGTTTTAATATAAATTATAATAAAAATGAAAAAGTTTGTTATCTTAATTTTAGAATTTTTATTATTTGATATAATTGCTTATTATAAAGTATGTATAAATTAAAAAATAAAAATAATATTATACTATTAAATAAATGAATTGACGAATAATTTAGTTCAAACACAAATATAATTCGTTAACTAATCATGTTAAAATTGCAAATATAAATATAATTTATTTATTATTTTTATTAATTTTTTTAATTTAAATATATTTATTAATATTAAATTCATGATAAATAATCGTGTTATGATAAAAGTTATCATCCCTTATTTTTTATTCATCGAAGAAACTTGACTCAATTTGTATATACTAAGATAAGAATGTTCTATCAAAATAACTTACTTTAACTCTTATTAATATAATTTATCATATTAATATGATTTAATACAATAAAGTATATTTTAAAATATGTAATAGAGAAAGTATAATGTAATTAGTATCTAATTATATATAATTAAGTTTCAAATAAATAGCCAGAACATATGGATGCGTGGTTATATTTTTTCAATGTGACAATTATGTAGGAGTAATTAGCTCAATAAAACTGGCCTAAAGCATAGTTTTTTGTGTTAATTTTATTTCTACTAATTTTTAATTAAATTTACTTTTTTATTTACACTTAACTTCTCTTAGAGAGTAGTAATAATTTAATATCAAATAAAATTTTATTGTATATTTAGTATTGTTGACTTTCAGTTAATTTTCAACATAAAATTTTAAAAAATATATTTTGAACTATCATTATTTTTTAATAAAATTCAATTATTTTTATTAATATTTAATATTTTTATATTATTATTATTTAATATTAATTATGATTTTGAAGTTATAACACCTTAATTCAAATATCGGATCATTGGATTCTGGCGTCTTGATCCTTTTTTTTTTTGTACTCTTGCCCTTTAAAAATTCAAATGGCTGAAGTAAAATATATAGTAGTATTAGATAATTTGTTTTTTTATAAATTAAATATAATAATATTGCTTGATTATTATTATATGTCTATATTTTTGGCAGACTAAGAGAAAATTTATTTATTTTTTTGCAATTAATATAAAATATGATAATATTATATAATTATTATATATTTTTTTATTTATATTAAAATAAGTGAAAATTTATAAAAATAAAAATATATATATATAATGCATATAATAATTAAATAATAATATCCTATTTTAGAGGTGGACAAATTTAAACCGATCCGCTCTAAACCGATCCAAACTGCTTAATTGGATTGGTTTGGATCGGTTTGAATTTATATTGTATTGATCTCTGGATTGAAATTTTACAAACCGCTATTAACGGTTTGGGTTATGGATTAGATTAATTCTAAACCGTAAATCGTTAAATCAAATCGCTTAAATAAATATTAAATATACTTAATATTATTGTATGATAATATTAATATTATATAATAAAATAATATATTAAT
>JAVXUL010000008.1:4266991-4278973 GCA_035590515.1 Trichilia minutiflora | reverse complement strand
AAAAAAATAATTAATATATTATTTTATCATATAATATTAATATTATCATACAATAATATTAAGTATATTTAATATTTTATTTAAACGGTTTGGTTTGACGGTTTGCGGTTTGAAATTAATCCAATTCATAACCCAAACTGCTAATAGCGGTTTGTAAAATTTCAATTTAGAGATCAATCTAACATAGATTCAAACCGATCCAAACCAATCTAATTAAACGGTTTGGATCAGTTTGGTACGGATCGGTTTAAATTTGCCTACCCCTAATAGTTTTGACTCTTTTGAAAATACATTTTTAATTTCCTCTTAAAATAGAAAAAAATAGAATTGTAATTAAATATATATTATAATAATTTCCCCAAATAAATAAATTAATAAATATATTTAATTTTGTTATTATATATAAAAATAATTATAATTCGTATTTTTAAGGAGGAGGAGAAGTAAGTATACTTCTTATTTAAATGAAATATTTTCAAAGCTTAGTGGAGAAGTAGTATACTTGATAATAAATAACTCTTTTGAAAATATAATAAGTTTAGTTTCGTCGGATGAGGTTACCCCGAAAGAAGAAAAAATGGAGGAAATCGGTGAGCAGCAGCAGAGAACCCTAAAACCCAGCAACGGACAAGGAGAACAACTAAAGAATGAAGAAAAGAAGCCGAAGGTAGTGATAATAATGGGTCCCACGGGTTCAGGGAAATCGAAGCTAGCCGTTGATTTAGCATCCCACTTCCCAGTTGAAATCATCAACGCTGATTCCATGCAGGTCTACAAAGGCCTTGATGTTCTCACAAACAAAATACCAATTCAAGAACAAAAGGGTTCGTCTCCTTTCTATCCCTGTATGTGCAAATGTTCATTTCGTTTTTCGCCATTTGGGTTTTACGATATGGGATTTTCGTAGGAGTGCCTCATCATCTTCTGGGAACTGTAAGCTCCAACGTGGAATTTACTGCTAAGGAGTTTAGAGATTCTGCTATTCATGTATGTTTATCTTTTTGTTTATGTATATTGAAAACCCAGAAAGTGATACATTAAGAAACTAGAAATTGACAATTTTCTACATCATGTGCGCATTTATCATTGATGAAGTATGTTGATGGTGTTCTTTGGTCTGCATTATTTCGCCCTTTTTGAACATAGATGGACATATCTCTTGATTTATAAGTGTTGTTTCATTGTTTAATTCAGTAGAGATGATGTGGAATATAGTGCTTTGAGCGCCTAGTTTGCTTTTCTTTTTCATTCTTGGTTATCTCCAATTTCGGTTCTGAAATGCTTAAATACTTGGATTCAGCTCATCAGTGAGATACTGTCACGCAATCATTTACCGGTCATTGTTGGAGGTACAAACTACTACATTCAGGTATGGATAAGTTACAATGAGAGTCCTTTTTCTCTTTCTGAATGGAAAAGGGATTTGAATTGGTTTGCTTTAGTTTAGCTTTGAATTAAGAGTGATAAGGAAAGCATACAATCTCCATTGCCTCATGGTGAAGTTGCCATATGAATGATTCATGATTAGTTTTTTTAGTAATTTTAGAATGGAGATTAAAATGTTGTACTTGTTAACATATTTTCCGTAGCTTTTGATGTACAATGCCTGAATGCTCTCTGTATTACTGTGGGATTGTGTACATTTACTTGAATTGATATGTAAAATCTTGTTGTTTTACATGTAGCAAATCTACTTTATTGGGGGACTTGTTGGTAGTTAAAATGTGTCTACTTTTTGCTTGCTTGGCATGTTCTACAACTGCTTTGTTATTATGTCTTCTCTGCATTCAGGCTCTTGTTAGTCCATTCCTTCTTGATGATTCAACGGAAGATGTGGATGAAAGCTGTTTTAGTAGCCCTTCTGGTAGGGAGCAACTTGTTTACTTTAGTACCTGTATGTGCAATTTGAATACAATTTGACCCTTTCTTTCTTTACAGGGGATGAGCAAGCTGATCTTGAGCCTGATATGGAAATAGACCCTTCTACTTATAGTTATGATCTCCTTAAAGACCTTGACCCAGTTGCAGCAAACAGAATTCATCCAAATAACAAAAGAAAAGTAGGGACTTCAACTAGCTAGTCTTTTATTTCTTTAATTATTGTAGTTTTTCTTTCACCAGATTTAAAAACTTATTTTCTTCGCATTGATGCTTATAATTTATGTAAAAAACTCAAGAGATTTGTGCCTTGATACTCTATGATACTCATGGTCTTGGAGTTTCTATTCATAGTGATACGAACCTGACCCTATACTTCACTACAAAAGCTAGTTTAAAAGCGAAGGACTACCCAGAGTCATATAAACCAGTGAATCCCCTCTGGAATCGATGTGGGACACATCATTTCCGACTCCTTTAGACTGTACGTCCTCGTACAGAAAATCAATAGTGAATACAATAGTTTCCATTGATCACTTACTCTATCACATAGACCCCACTGCATAGAATTCACAGAGAACCTTTGCACGTGCGTCCGCTGACCTATAGAGGTTAGACTCTGATACTATTTGATATGAACCTGAGCCTATATTCTATCACAAAAGCTAGCTTCAGAGTGAAGGACTGCCGAGAACCATATATACCCCATTGAATCCCCCTTTGGAATCGATGTGGGGCACATCACATAGTTATAGTTTTGTGTAATTATTTAGTATGTTTTTATGTTGATCCTTCTAGGTTCTGATAAATATTTTGCAGATTAATCAATACCTTAGTTTGTATGCACGTACTGGTGTTCTCCCCAGCAAACTTTATCAAGGAAAAGCTGCCGAGGTTGGTTGTCCTTTTCAATAATAACTTTTTGTGACAACAAATACGTAGATTACTCTACATTTTAGAACCTAAGCTTTGAAGTTATGAAGTGGGAGATATGAATTACATTGAGAAATGGTTTGTCTTCTTCTTCTTCTTTTAATAATGTTTCCTGTAAGTTAGGGCTTTAGGCCATTTTTGTGATGTTTCTGATTTATCTTGTGGATTTTCTGTTTGAGGTTTATTCTACCTTTCCCTCTATGCACGAAGTTTTTTCTAGCTTTGTTGTTCTCTCTGTCATTTGGCACTTTTCATTTTCCTTTGGTTTTGTATTTTTTTTTTCTTCGATATTATACCTGTAGTCTTTCACACATCAATGATTTTTGTTTTAATTAGAAGGTGCCATAGAGTTTCCTGAATCCTTAATTATTTTTCTGAATATAATTAGTTGCTTGAATTTTCATTTGATTTTAAAATTTCCAATAGAATTAATTAGCATGAAAGTGAAGCTGATTACAAATTTGCAACGGAGTTGAATTCAAATTGACTGACATGCTTTTGACTTATTTTATATATATATATATATATATTGCATGTGGCAGGGCAGAACTGGGGCCGAGTGGACAATTTTAGATTCAGTTGTTGCTTTATATGTGTTGATGCTGCTATTCCTGTGCTGGACCACTATGTGGAACAAAGAGTCGATTGCATGGTAGATGCTGGATTGCTTGATGAAGTTTATGACATTTACGATGTGAATGCTGATTATACTCGAGGTCTACGACAGGCTATTGGCGTTAGGGAATTTGAGAATTTTCTGAGTGTGTACTTATCCACAGACAGGAATGATAAGACAAGTGAATCTACTAATGCATCTCATATTTCAATAAACATGGATGCTAAGACATTGAAAAGGGGTATGAGGTCATTACTAAAGTCCTCTGTTAATAACGAACTCAAAATATCATTAGAAGGGGCCATTGACAGAGTGAAATTAAACACCAGAAGACTTCTTCGTTGTCAAGTAAGTATGTACAATCTGATATTTATCGCTGATTTTTCAATACTTTTTTTCTTCATATTTTTATGTCATAATTGAATCATATATTGTTTGATATTATTTATTGATCTTGAATTGCACAAAAATATTGCAAATTTTTCATTATAATTTTTTCTTGACAAGAAACCAAAGAAATATATTTTAAGTTAGAATATAAAACGGGTGCTTGTTAGTTCAATTAGTATACTTTTGTTGGGTGTGGGTGTTGGGGCGGGGACAAGATATTATGGGTTTGAATCTACTCACATTAGGTTGGGGAAGGGATTTAATAATCAGATAAAAGAATTTTTTTAAAAGTTAGAATATAGAATAAAAAATCTGAATTCGTTGATTAATTTCTGAATTTGTTGTCACAATTGCAACTCTGCAGTGATAATAATTTGCTTTTTCTACCATGCTTCTGCTGATGCTACGATTTTGTTAACTTCTAGATAAAGAAAAGTGAATGAACTGATGCATCTTTTTTGTTTTTTTTGTCGTTACATTTTTATTTTGAGTTGTTGTACTGTTTTTGGTGAAATTCCCTCTTTAACGTGGTGACTGCTAAGGAAAAATTTGCTTTAAATAATCCCATACTCCAGGGGAGGAACCTGTTTGCTTTATAATAGTTTCACGCAGGTGATCTAGTGTTTTTAGCTTCGTGCTTAGAGATCTGAAACCTAGTTATCTGTTACATTGATTTATCCCAGTGTCATGCAATTAATCTAGTGTTTTCAGCTTTTTGCTTTGGACTGTTGCGGTGATTTATCCTTTGTGTGACATACTATAATTGAAACAATATGCCAATTTAAAACCACTAGCAATGAACATGTCATTTTACAGAAAAGGAGGCTCAATCGACTACAAACTTTATTTGGATTGGACATTCATTGTGTTGATTCAACAAAATCCATCTCATGTATGCCTTCTAGAGTCTTTTTTAATTTTCATAAGAAGATTTTCTTGTTTTGCAAGTAAAGGTACTTAGGTTGTTGTATATTCCAGGCAAATCTCATGAATTATGGGCTGAACAAGTGGTTGGACCTGCTGTTAAAATTATTAGAGCTTTCCTTCATGAAGATGAAAGATTGGCACCAAATTTGGAAAGTCCAAACATGGCATCCATAAATTCAGTTGAAAGAGATTTGTGGACTCAATACATATGCAAGGTATGCAATGCCTTGATGGTTTACCTGTTTCTTGGGGGAAGGATAAGTTAGGGTGGTTGTATTTTCCATTTCCTTTTTGCCCTCCTATCTTTTGTGTTGCTCTAGTGCACCTTTGTTAGATAAAGATATTGACAATAAAATTCTTGTGCTCATTGCATGTCCTTTGACAGGCTTGTGGAGACCGGGTACTAAGAGGTGCTCATGAGTGGGAACAACACAAACAGGGCCATAGGCATCGAAAGCGAATTTCTCATCTTCGGAAGTCTCAAGGATTTGGCTTAGTAGATCAACAGTAGTAGCTACAACAAAAACCTTGCTGTGATTAGGGAGCAATTTTCAATGCATTTCAAGCTCCAACAGAAACTTAAATGTTTATTATTTTCATTTGGAAGACAGCACTGCTGGTTGTCTTGTAATGGTATGAATAACTGTTGTCATTCTTTCCTTAGATTTCCTCCCTCTTTATTTTATTTCTTTCTATTCTTGGTATGGTTAGCAGTCCAACAATTAGGCCATTGCATTAGTAAAAAAATAAAGCTTTAACCAATCTAGATAATCTAGGCAATTAAATCTATGAAAGAAGGCAATGACACCTTTAAATAAAATCTTCAGAACCTTGTGAAAACACATTATTCTCTTTTGTTCCAATTTATTTGATGCAAATGAATAATGTAGTTTTCCAAACTGTGTTATGTATGTCTATGCAGCTGCTTATTTAGATAAAAAGCATATCATCAGCTTGCTTGACATAAAGTTTTTTCATCTCTTCCTTGTAATAGGAATAGTGAGAACATGATTCTCTATAGAAACATTAACAATATCAATATTCACATTCTCCCGCAACTTGAACTTCCTCAAAAACCTGTAACTCCTATGCTTAACACGAGGCCACATGATATAGGATAAGCACAGTAGTTGTAGAAATCAATTTAGTTTTTCTTATTTTAGTAGAATTCATTTTATTATATTTTCTTATTGAAGTGGTTTGTGTCATTTGAGTTTTACTTGAAGTTGAGTTAATATTTCATTTTTTTAGTAGGATTAGAAGCAGTTTAAAATGAATAGGTTTGTAATTTCAATAGTTTTGAGTAATAATTATGAAAATATTTTATTTGTCATTTGGATGAGTTCGTCTCATCTAATTTTCACTCACTATGTAAAAGAAAGTAATCATGTTTGATAAGGTGATCTTGTTCTACTTCCATTATCCCACTACTTTGTGACATTCTAAGCTCAATTATTTTAAGTACCTTTTCATTTTCAACTGAGCCTTCACTTCCTCTTTCTTCAGCCTTGGAAGATTCACCTAGAACATGTGAGTGTCCAGTCCACCCGAGTGTTGACCAAAGCTTGAGGCTTCTTGAGGGAAACAAAAGGATGCTAAAGGGAATGAAAGTTCTATGAATTGATCCCAAACACTGAAAATAAAGGTATCAAAGATGCTAAAGCTGTCTCGTAAAAGACGGTTGGGTATCATCACCGTTTTTTGGTCACATTGTAAGAATTTGAGATGTGAGGGAGCTTTTGGGTTGGTTTTGTATTCCTGGTTTTTCTGGATTGTAGAGGGAATAAGTATTGGGTAAGATCTCTAGTATTAGTTCTTGATTGATGTGTGTTAGTGGGGTATTCTTAACAAACCTTGAAGATTTCTAGTACTTCCTCGCTCTGATGATTTTACGTAAAGATCTTTGACAGTCATCTTGAACAGAAGAAAAGACAACCAAGAAGAAGACAAAGCTTTTGTGAATAAATCTGCAAGTCGAAGATGAGATTAAGGCATGAGTTTGATGAAACTAGAAACAACCTTTTTCCAAACAAAATGACAATCGATTTTAATATTTTAGTTCGTTCATGGAATGTAGGATGGGAAGCAATATGCATAGCAATCTGGTTATATCAAAAAAGAAGAGCGGGAGATAAACCTTAGATAGAGAAATCTTATAACAAATTTGTTAGCCAAACAAATTTCACTAGTGGTGGTAGCTAGAGCTCTATATTTAGCCTCAACTAATGATCCAGAGACCAGAGACCGTGGTTTGCTTTTTATCTTTCCATGAAACCAACACATCACCCAGAAATATAAAAAAACCAGTGACGGATCTTCTAGAGCCAGAGTCAGCATCAGAAAATGCTTTGAGTTGACCAAAAGATGAAGAAAGAGAAAGAGGGTCCTTGACGAGGACAAGATCTAACATTACCTCGGAAGGTGATGAGCAGTTACTAAATGGGGTATTCTTGGTTGAGCAAGAAATTAACTGTGAACAGCATAGATGATATATGCTATCTGGCCGAAAAAGAGTAAGGTACAACAGTTGACCACTGAGTCTTCTATACTGGCAAACATCAGGAACTACATCACCATCAGTAGAATTAAGGTGAAGCTTGGGATCTATAGGCACAAGGGTTGGCTTACAAGCTAAAAAAACAGAATCTTCAAGTTGTTGTAAAGTGTAATGTCTACTGGGCAAAACAATACCCTGACTGGATCTAGCCAATTCAATGCCAAGAAAATATTTCAAAGAACCTAAATCTTTGGGTTTAAATTGGCTTTCCAAAATACTCTTGGTAGAAGATAGCTTGAGGAAAAGGTCCTGTAACTATAATATCATTCACATTTATCAAGATAGCTACATAAGATGACCTGAACCTTTTGTCACTAAAGAGTAGTTAGATTTAATTTGAACAAACCCAAATTGAATAAGAGAATGAGAGAATTTGGAGTACCACTTTCTTGAAGATTTCTTGAGGTCATAAATTGAGGTTGGATAGGTCATCTAGTATGCCATACTTTACTAGTTTTCTAATAAGATCAATGTTACAATTATCTAGTCTACAATGCCACAATCATGATTCATCACACAACTTGCAAGCATATATCATTAATAACATCAACATTTTCTAACTCAATAACATATATATCACCAACTCTAAGAGCATGCAAAACTTTCTCATTAAAAAAGTTAATCATATCATATGCATTTTTCAAAAAAACAATATCAAATCTATTGTCACATAATTGTTATATGCTCAGTAAATTATACTTCAAACCATCAATATAGAGCACATTATTGATAGTAATTTTATTTATCTCAATAGGCCTAGTTTCGAGCACCTCTCGACTGTTATCTTTAAAAATGACATCTTTTCCTTGTTTTTTTGTTAAACTCATAAACATCTTCTTGTCTCTAGTCATGTGTTTAAAAAATCCACTGTCCAAGAACTATTTCTTGTTCCTTTTGTTTCCTTTGTAAAATGAAATTAGTTTATTTTTGATACTCATTTAACTTTAGGGCCATAGATATTAGCCTTTGGTTTAGGAACCTATGTTATTCTGCCAATATCATTTGATTTTGAAAATGAATCTCTGAAAATCCAAATTAATTTTGTTTTTTTGTAAGTGTTTTTCTTAATAGAATAGTTGTTGCTATAATACCCCTTTCTAGAGTATTAATAATATGTTACAAAAGAGCTTACTTATCTAGATGATTTCATAAAGTAATTTAAGTAAGTCTTTTGTTTAGCTTCTGGCCTATAATCAATCCCAACTTTGTTAAAAACTAACCTTTGCCTACTTAGTAATCTGTCTAATGCTTTAGTTTCAGTTATAAACTTAGCCAACATTTTTCTCATATCATGAATTTTATCAATCAACTTTTGTCCGTAGTCCTTAGCATGTTTATTTCTTTTTCACACTCACATTCCTTCTTCTTATCAAGTTCATTGGTCTTCAATTTTAATGACTTATTTTCATTTGCTAAAAGTATGTTCATTTTCTTTGTATTCTTGTATTTCACACAAAGTTTTTCAAAATCTGTTCTAAGTTCTTCATACAACTCAATTAACTTATTATGCATTTCTTCATTTTCACTACTAGACCATGAGTTATAATATAAAGAAGATTTAGGAGAGTTTACCTCGTTATCAAGATTTCCCATCAAGCAGAAATTTGCTTGCTCGTCTCCTGATGATGCGGATGAGCTTTCATCATTGGTTGATTCATCCCAAGTGGCTTTCATGGCTTTCTTCTTTCTTTTGTCTTTATTCTACTTCTTTTGAGAACATTCTGGTCTAGTATGTCCTGATTTTTGTACTAGATGCAGATTATTTTCTCTTTCTTTTCTTTGTTCATCTTGTATCTTTTTGATCTATCATCTTTTTTGAACTCTCTTCTTTTCTAGCTTCTGCTTCTCTGTCTATCTTTATTGAATTTTTTTTTGAATTTTCTTGCCATCAACATTAATTTTTAACTTTTGACTCTTGGTTGTTGTTATCTTCATCTTTTATCTATTTTGTACTTTTCAACGCGACTTTTCTTTTCCCTTGCTCTTTATCATTTTCTTCATTGCGAGCTGTCTTTATTTTATAAGTTATCAATGATCCAAAAAATTTTTTAATGGGTAAATTGCTTAGTTCTTTGGCCCCTCGTATGGCTATTACCTTGGCTTTCCACGACTTTGATAATCTTTTTAAAATTTTCGTGAACAAATCTGCATTGGAGTAAATCCTGTCCAAAGCTTTCAAATCGTTTGTAATGTTAGTAAATTGTGTGTACACGTCTTTAATACTTTTATGTGATTTTATCTTGAACAGCTCGTAATCATAAACAAGCATACTGCTCTTAGAGTCTTCGACTGTACTGGTTCCCTCGTGTGTGATTTCTAACATATCCTAAATGGCTTTGGCCGTATCACACCCCAAAACCCTGTTGTATTCTCCTCTATCTAATGTATAGTAGAGGACATTCATAGCTCTTCCATTGAGGTGGAATAGATTTTTCTCTTCTTGAGTTCATTCCTATTTGGGTTTAGACTTTCTCTCTATATTGTTCTTATCTATTGTCATGGGTTGAGAATATCCATATTCTATGATTGTGATAATGTTAAAATCTAAAGTGTTAAGATAGATTTGCATACGTTTCTTCTAATATGCATAATATGTGCTATCAAAGAATGGTGGTCTATGTGTCGATTAACCCTCAATGATTTATGGTGAAAGACTATTAGATGTCATTATGATATACTCCTTTAAGGCCTTTAATCCTTAAATGTACAGAGTTAGCTCTGATACCAATTGATGTCATAAAGATATATAGGCAAGAGGGGGTAAATTAGGTTTAATTCAGGTCCTTAATGGCTAATAAAATGAACTAAATGATAACTATTAGAATATAAAATGAATACTACAATGTAGTAATAATAATGAATAAAGAGGGAGAGAGATAGTCAATTTTTATAGTGGTTCAGTTTTTAAACCTATGTTCACTCTTCTCAGATGGAATCTGAAGTGTGATTTTGCAAGAAAACATAAAGGATCAATGATTTTCATTTTATGCATACACATATAGCCAAACATTTTAGTATATATATATGTATTAGTTTTGAAAAATTTACCCAAAAAGCTTTGTCTACTAAGTTTGAAGTCTCCCCTAAGCCTCTAAGGGTATCCACACACTAGCTTAAACATTGTAACACCTGTGTCTGTATCTCAAGGGCATATTTGTGATTTCACCATACTTCCTGTTTACACTTTGGTATCCATCGTGCATATCGGTAGTTCGTCCACCTGTTTTTGGATGTATTTGACATTTAAGTTGATTAAAAAGAGTTAATGTGGGTGCACATTGGGACCACATATGTGGTTTTCAATTTTAGAATGGACTCAAGTAAAAAAATCTATTTTTGGCGAGTTCAGTCGATCGAATGGGTGATTCGTTCGATCGAAACTTTGAAGACCTTCTGAAAAATTCTAGCTTCAGATTCGTTCGAATGAATAGGGGGATTCGTTTGACTGAATGGATGATTCGTTTGACCGAAGTGTTGATTCGTTCGATCGGTAATTTGGGAGCTCTCTGACTTCTATAGACGCTGAAGGATTCTTTCGAACGAGATGTTATTCATTCGATTAAAGGGGGTGGTTCGATCGAACGAATAGAAGATTCGTTCGACCGAAACGATTTGAAATGATCGAAATTGCCCTCTTCTGAAAACTTCTCCTTAAGAAAACTTAAGGGCAAAATTATAATTTCATTCTTTTTCTATAAATAGGGGTCAGGGAGTCGAATTTTGAGGGTTTTCTCCTTCTTTTTCTCTTTCCCTTTTCTCCTCCTATCTTCACATTCCCTCTCTATCCATTACCCAAATCTTTGCCAAAATTTTGATTTTTCTTCGCAAACAAGACACATTCCACGCGTCTATCATACTGAGAGCATCAATTTGACGATAAGAGCGCGGATTTGCGAATGGCCACCTAGGGTTTCGAGAGGGGATTTGGGGTTTTTCGAGTTAGAGGCAAAATCGGAGCAAACCAACCACACCACGAGGTTCGTAGCATCGTTTTCAACTTGTCTGCGTGTTTATTTCGTAATTTATGCATTTTGATTTGTATGGGTTTTACTGTTTATCCGACTAGTTTTTCGTAGATTTCGTGCATACATTTTAGTTTTAACGCATAATGTGGGTTGTAGAGAAGTCGTAGGAAGCTAGAAATATAATTTCAAAAATTTTAGATAAACATAAATAGTAACTCTGATTACTGCTCCGACGAGGGCATAGGGCCCACTAGTTAGAATTTCATATATGAATTAAAATGTTTTGGTTTAGCTACAATGTGGGTCTATGTCGATATTAAATTGATAATTTGACGTATAATGGGGATTTTAGTTAATGTCGTATAGTGACTCGAATATTAGAAACCCAGAACTAGCGCGCATTGTATGCATTCGAACATATACATATTGGGACGAGTATTAATAGTATTGTTATGTGTGTGGTTAGGCGACGATTCGAGATTGATGTATTGGCGTGAGTTACCGAAGAACGAGGGAAATTAGGGAGTGTATACCCTCCTTATACTATGAGTGGACATCCTTTTTATGTTATTTCTTTATTTATAAGCTTGTTTACTTTGTAAATGAAATGATATGCATATGTTTATAAATGTTTTCCTTATTTCTTTTCAAATGTAAAAATGTGTATATACTCGTATTGTATATGATTTTGTAATGGATTTGGCAATGATTTGGTA
>JAVXUL010000008.1:4246167-4259425 GCA_035590515.1 Trichilia minutiflora | reverse complement strand
ATTGAGAAAGTGTCAAGAAATCCTCACCACAGCTCAAACGTATCGATACGTTGCTTAAACGTATCGAAACCTTTAAGTCACAGTGCAAAAATTCAGCCCGAGTATCGAAACCCTAGCCTCAACGTATTGATACCCTGGACAGGTGCTCAAACGTATCGATACCCTGGCCTCAACGTATCGACACCTTGGACAGGCGCTCAAACGTATCGATACCCTGACCTTAACGTATTGATACCCTGGATATGGAAGCACAACGTTTCGATACCCCAGACCAAACGTATCGATACCCTGGGAAGAGGACTCCAAACATATCGATACCCTGGAAACTCACTGAAGACATTTGGATACCCTCATGACGGACCTGATCTCATTTACGTCAAAAGGTTCCGATATCTCAAAGAACGTATCAAAACCTTCAAGGTAAACTTTTTAAACGTATCGATACCCTGTGAAATCGTATCGATACCTTTGGAGATTTCAAGTCATAACGGCTAGTTTCAGGCTCATTTAATGTCGCCATTAATGAAAAAAAATATGGCCATTGAGGAAATTGAATGCTGGTATTTAAGCTTCGACTTTTGAAGACAACAATAGAGATTCAAGAGCTGAAAAACATTCTTCTGATCAAGCAATATTCTCTGTAACTTAATACTTCATTTTTTCTCTCATTTATTATCTGTATTTATTTTCTAGTGAGAGAAAGTGTGCCAAGTGATATTATAGTTCATCTACTCATTTAGTGAGTTTTAATTTTTGATTTCTGAAAAAACAATCTGGGTTTCTCTTCACCCGTTTGTTAAGAAAGAAAATTTGTGGGTTACACTTCACCCGAAAAAGTAAGACGATTTGTGAGGTTGCCCTTCACCCGATTAAGAAGGATTTGTTTGGGTTTCTCTTGACCCGGGAAAAACAAAGATTTTAGTGATCTTCGGTGTGTGTGGATTTACCCGAGAAGAGTGGATGTAGACGGTCTTCGAACAACTATAAAAATTCGTGTGTTCTTAAATTTCTGTTATCACATCATTTTTCATTCATCTCTTGCATTCACGTAGTTCATTTTCATATTCATTCAAAGTTTAAATTTTTCATTTATCCAATTCACCCTTCTCTTGGATTACGCCAATTGGGACTTCAATCCCCCTATATGGGATTTATCCTATATAGTCTGTCAATCTCTCTGGATTCGCTCACATGTTAGTCTCTCTGGACCCACCCACTTGATCTAGGTATTATTACCTCTTGATCCTAAGTGTTTGTTTACTTGAGGGCTGCAGCTCCTGCGAATTGAACCCAGACACAAGATGGTTAAGAGATGTCCTCTTTAGGGAAACAAAAATCCTTGTGCTTGGGTATTCGCGAAGGGGACTATAGCTCTCAAATGAACGAATACACAGGACCAAGAGCAAATAATACCTAAATCAAGTGAATGGGCTCGAAGAGACTAGCATGGCAAGCTACTTAGACTCACATGGACGGACCCAAAGAGACTAATAGGCTATATAAGATGGGTCCTAAAAAGGGAATGCCACATAAACTATACGTGCCCACCATACTCATAAAGATTAATCTAAATAAATAATATAATTATGTTTGGGACGGTGCAAGAGACTTGATGTTGAAATTGTACGGTTGGCGGATTAGGTTGGAATTTAATTTATTTATGGCAATATTTAAAAAATATAATATTATTTAAAAAACATAAAATTTATTTGATAAAAAGCATTTTATTTTAATAAATTACAAATATTTATATAAAAAATATTATATGTATTATCCCAAGTTCTTCTATATAAAATAATGATAAAAATTATTTCGAAACTTCACTCTATATAACTTTATAAAAAATTTCTTTTAAAAGAAGCTACACTACATCGAAATTATGTCACACTTAATAAGAAAATGGAAGATGCTCTTTTATTACTGCCTAAAAGAAAATGCAAGCTTACAATTATAAATAACTAACTGAAATCATCAATATAATATTAAATAAATAAATAATAATCCACTAACATCAAAGCAACACAACACATGCTTTCTCTGCAAGTGTAGCGTGTAAGTAAAACAGGCAAAGCCCATAAAATCCATCATCTGCACAGCCTTTTTTCCCTTTTCGGTCTTCGCATCTGACCCTGCTTTTCCTTTTCTTTGCAATTTGCATTAACATACATATCCAAATAAAGAATTTTCTTTTTTCAAATAAATGGAGTCTGATTCAAAGTGTTTTTTTTTTTAATACTAAAGCCTCACTATCTTGAAGCGGAAACATAGATATTTGACCGTTAATTAAGTTGGATCTTCTTCTGCTCTTTATCCTACCACCCCACCTAGGTTTTTACTTTTGTTCTTCTTTATTATTTTTTTTATTTATATTTTAAATAATTTACTACACCCATCCATCGTTTCTATTGCTTGTTGTCCGTGCTGTAAGTTTCTTTTCTTCGATTCTTCAATTTAGGGCTTTTAGTTGCACCAAAAAATTCGAATTAGCTTACTCAAGTGGTGTTATTTTCTTTTTCGGAACTTCTAAACTCTAAATTTAGGGTTTCTTTTTCTAATTTGAAGACCCTGAATTTGTTTACTGTCTTACTAGGTTTTTTAGGAGAAACGAAGTAAAACTTGCTCTTCTTTATACTCTTTGGGATATTTAATTTTTATAATTTTTCCATTTATTTTTTGAGTTCTGAGTTGTGTTTTCGTTCTTCGCATACAGTTGGGTTTATCGTCAATGATCTATTGAGACTTTCCTGGCAGAAAAGCTATGAGCCTGTGTACGTTTTTGGTGGGTTTTCAGTAAACTATTTGGAATAGGCTATATTCGGTTTTCCTTCTTAAGGGAAACAAGGAGCAAAGGATATGATTGCGGAGAAACCCAGTTGGGTTAGGCATGAGGGAATGCAGATTTTCTCCATTGATGTTCAGCCAGGCGGACCGAGGTTTGCCACTGGTGGAGGTGACCATAAGGTATACTTCTTCTCATTATGTTGGTTCCATGAAATTGCAAGAAGAGAAAGCAAGTAAATTGTTAGAGGACTTTAGCATATGATGGACTTGAAAAGTGCTGGATTTTCTTCTCGGGAATTATATATGTTCTTGAAATTTGGCCTTTCTACACTTTACTGGCCATGTAACAGAGAGTAGCATGATTGTTACTTGATCACAGGCGGTTGTTTGCATGAATGTTTATTTTGTTTTATTTGTTTATTTATTTGTTCTAAAATTTTATAGTCTGATATTGGCTGCAAGGTATTATGGGATTCTATTGATTGCTCTTGTAAACTTACGGGGCTTGTTAAGATGTATTGTGTTGCTTTTGCCACTAAATTTTCAAATTTACCTAGCTGCCTTCTGACTGATTGTAGTGTTGGTATCTTTGGTATGTGCAATTAAAATTTCTTTTGCTGGAGTCAGTGTAAAAGTAACATATCAGGTGAATTTGTGACAAAGATGGTTTGATCATGAGTTCTGGTGGGTGCTGATTGTTCTAGAAGAAGTGTTTTTGGTTTACTCTATTAAGTTGGTTGCAATGGAGCTTTTCACAATTCCATTTCTAGCTTTCAGATAATACCTTTGACTTTTTCTTTTTTCTTTTTTAATCTGTTGTGGCTTTGCATATTAAATGATGCTATCTTGCCTTGTTCCTTTTTCTGAGCTCCTGCAGAACAAATTGTGTTTTCTTGTAGTTTTTTGCTTCTTACGCTGAAGTCCATATATTATGGTAAAGATCCCAGCCAAATGGGCTGTTAGTTGAGATGAGATGATCCATTTGTCACTTCAAACTTATTCAATGTACGTCGTTTACGTAGGAAGTTATTGTCCTAATTTGTGATCATGGAAAATAGTTGCATGGTTGTGGTAGTAGGAGAAACATAATGAACAATTAGGTTATTGGGAATGATATTTTCATGTACTTGGAGAGAGGGGAGTTTTGTTGACAAAGTTTTGCGAATATTCTACTTAATTGTGCTAGTTTGCCCTATAACTGTGCATATGTTTTTACCACATAATTTTAACATATGTGCTGTTGCTACTTTTTTTACAATATCAGTATAATCTTTTTCTAACGTGGGAAACTGGGTTCCACCTTATGCATGCTTCTGGAGGTATCCGTTATGTAATTTGTTTAGTTATGTTGCTTTATCTATTTTGATGTCCAAGTATATGGTTACAACTACATGTATATATAATTACTATTTGTCTACTATTCTAACGCATGACAATTATTTTTTCTTTGGTACTTGTAGGTTCGAATATGGAACATGAAATCCGTTGGCAGGAACTTAGAAAACGATGAATCAACACAGAGGCTTCTTGCAACTGTCCGTGATCATTTTGGGTCAGTCAATTGTGTTAGGTGGGCTAAGCATGGTCGATATATTGCATCAGGTTCTGATGATCAGGTGATTTTGGTACATGAGAGAAAGCCTGGTTCAGGAACAACAGAGTTTGGCAGTGGAGAGCCCCCAGATATTGAAAACTGGAAAGTTGCAATGACTTTGAGAGGACACACTGCGGATGTGGTAATTAAGTTATTTTGTTAGTTAGATGTTTGGATGCCAAACGGAAGCCAAACTTTATTCTTATATTCTGAATTGAATTTTTTTTTTCAATTTGCGGGGGTGGGGTGGAGGGAGTGGAAGAGGATGCGGGATTGGGATATCCTTATTATGTTTTCAAAATATATGTTTGTGCTTTGACACTATAGGAAAGCAGATAAAGTACGTAATGGATTCTTAGTTTGACATTAATTTCTGATATCCTCTCTGGTACTGTCTAACTGGGGAGTTATTCCATGCTTAAAGTAGGTGGATCTCAATTGGTCTCCAGATGACTCAATATTGGCTAGTGGAAGTTTAGACAACACGATCCACATCTGGAATATGAGCAATGGCATTTGTACTGCTGTCCTTCGGGGTCACTCTAGCCTGGTCAAAGGAGTTACTTGGGATCCCATTGGCTCCTTCATAGCAAGTCAATCTGATGATAAGACTGTCATTATATGGCGAACGAGTGACTGGAGTCTTGCTCATAGAACTGATGGCCACTGGGCAAAATCTGTATGTACCTAATTGGAGACTTCTCTTTCATTTTAAGTTTCAATTCCTGTCTCTAACGGGATATGTCCTTTCCAGCTTGGTTCTACATTTTTCAGGCGGCTTGGATGGTCTCCGTGTGGCCATTTCATAACCACCACTCATGGTTTCCAAAAGCCTAGGCATTCTGCACCTGTTCTAGAACGAGGGGAATGGGCAGCAACATTTGATTTCTTAGGACACAATGCCCCAGTTATAGTTGTGAAGTTTAATCATTCAATGTTCAGAAGGAGTTCCACCAGTTCGCAGGAAGTGAAAGCAGCACCTGTTGGATGGGCTAATGGGACTTCTAAGATTGGAGGGAAAGAATCACAGCCTTATAATGTTATTGCAATTGGAAGTCAGGACCGTACTATAACTGTATGGACAACAGCCAGTCCTCGTCCTCTCTTTGTAGCCAAGCATTTTTTTACTCAAAGTGTTGTGGATTTATCCTGGTAAGTGCATAATTAGCTGGAATGATATAACTATTTGGTTATTGACTTGTGAATTCTAGCTCAATTGTGGCTTTTACATTTTCTTTCCAATGGTTTTTTGTTTTTTGTTTCTTCTCCTAAATTGTTCACTATTTGAATTTGGAAACAGGAGTCCAGATGGATATTCTCTTTTTGCCTGTTCCTTGGATGGGACAGTGGCTACTTTCCATTTTGAGGTTAAAGAACTTGGCCATAGGCTAAGTGATGCCGAACTTGACGAGTTGAAGAGAAGTCGTTATGGTGATGTTAGAGGTCGACAGGCAAATCTAGCTGAGAGTCCCGCTCAGCTATTGCTTGAAGCTGCATCAGCTAAGCAAACCACGAGTAAAAAAGTGGTTTCAGATGTTCAGCCGACTGAGACACCCATAAAGTCTTCTGGCAATTTGGCAGTTGCAACAACTACTTCTGAGCCTCAAGTTGATGATGGGAAGAAGAGTGTGGTAGCAACTGATGATGGATTAAATAAGGTGTCGACTTCTGGCCGGATTTCCAGTCCTGTGAAACAAAGAGAATACAGGCGACCTGATGGAAGAAAGAGGATTATTCCAGAAGCAGTGGGAGTGCCCGTTCAGAAGGAAATTGTTACTATTGGGACTCAATCTCAATCACATGACTTCCCTCCTGTGTTATCTAATCACAAAAAGGATAATAATGGGGTGGTTCCTGCTGATGGTGGTGTGAGAGAAGCTTCTGTGAGGGGAACACTGGGCCGAAGCTCTGATGTCAAGGAGCGGTCTGGAGTTACTGCAAGGGCTACCATTACTGAGAGCCTGGTTGTTGAGAAGGTTCCGGCATCTGCAGGTGGAGATAGTGGTGTCAATGTGGAACAATCTGGGAGTGCGAAGACTTCTGGTTCTGTGGCTGCTTGTACTACAACTCTCTCTATTAGGGTATTTGATAAGAAAGAAGGGGGAGATAATATACCAGTTTGCTTGGAAGCTCGTCCTAGGGAACATGCTGTAAATGACATTGTTGGAATGGGAAATACATATATGATGAAAGAAACAGAAATTTCCTGCACAAAAGAATCTCAAATTCTCTGGTCTGATCGAATAACAGGGAAAGTAACTGTTTTAGCTGGAAACGCAAATTTCTGGGCTGTTGGGTGTGAAGATGGATGCGTACAGGTAAGTAAAAATTTTGATCTTTTATAGTGTATAAGGAGAATAGAATTATTTGTTAATAATCCTTTGATGTGGTGCTTATCTCTAATTGTTATGTTTTATTGTTACTATCATCTTATTACTAGTTATGTTTTGTTGCCAATGATCTTCATACAAATTTAGAAAGCCGTTGTTAACAAGTTCTGCACTAATAATTGGTTTCTTTGAATGGATTCGAGGAATGTGTACAACTAATGCTAATCTTTTCAGTTTTTTGTGTGTACTTCTAATTTTAATCTTTTCACCTTTATGTGATTTTAGATTGAATACTAAAAATCCTGTGCATACACAAGATAAAAATAATGTCTACCTCCTCAAGGATGGACTCACTGCATTTAGAATTCTTAAGTTGGATCCAACATCCCTGTATTATATGTGTGGATATTACTCTAATGCACATGTTGCCAGAATTGTTAGAGAAATGTCAAAAGTAGTCAGTGACTCTAGAACTTGAAATTAACTTCATAGTGCGAGTGCCTGGTATCTTTCCTGATCACCTTACACAGTCTCACTGTCATACCAACACATCATATGAGTCACCCATCAACTGCCAAAAACATCCATTATTGGTCTTACCCTTTTTTTTTTTTTTTTGTTCTCAACCTGCTTATTATAGCATTTTCTTATTATTTTGGTGATATATGCAACTTACTTGGTCAGAAAGATATAGGATAGTTAGATTTGATAACAGTGATGAAGGTGGAGTGGCTTGTTGGGCTTGATGATAGCGTTGATATTTGATGAGTTAGTTACGTGCAACTGTTTGGTTAATTGATTCCAGTCTACATGGTGGTCAATGTTGGTGTTGTTCTTGTGCAAAAAGCATATGTTGCTGGCTGTTATAAGGGCAACAACATTGCGAGGGTTTGGTTGGAATGGTGATGATGCCCATATAAATTAAGCATCTCTCTCTTTCTCTGTATGTGATGCAAATTGAGGCATTTTTGCCTTACTGAAAGATCTGGAAATTATTTTGACCTTGTAAGTGTGTATGTGTGTGCCTGGCCCTTTTCAAACGATTAATCCCTTTTAAAACGATTAAATAATCTAACTTTCATACCAAAAGCTACAGCTAGGCTGGATAAATTAAAATTGAAAACCTTTTTTGAAAGTTATTATGATTGCTCATTAACAAATTTTGAATGCAATAGGCATCATGTACACGCCGCTGACCTATTTGTTGGTTACCATTGGATTTTGGGAATATTCGAGTGAACTTTTATTTTGTATGCCATGCCGTCACTCCAAGCTGGCTGGTATCGGTATGCATACGTAATCGGTCTCCGAGTTCTCTAAATTAATTCTTAAAGATGTTTAATTTGATCAATATTCCATAAATAATTCATAGTACCAGCCTCTGAGCTGTTGTCTTGAGTTTGGCTACCCCTTGGATCTCAATGATTAACGTATTGTTTGTCTTTGTTTTTCTTATTGTTTTCCTTTTTCCTTTTATCTTTTTTGATAAATGTACTTGTGGCATACCCTATGCGAGACAAAAGTACACATTAAGCTTTGATAAGTTGATTAGAATGTATTGAAAAATTGCATTCTAATCCTTCTTTTAACATTTGGAAAGATTTATACAAAGTGCGGGAGACGTGCAATGCCAACCATGATGATGGGTTCTGCTGCAACATTTGTTGACTGTGATGAAAGTTGGAAGTTGTTGCTGGTCACAAGGAAGGGATTTTTGTATGTATGGGATCTCTTCAACAGGAAATGTCTCCTTCATGACTCATTAGTGGCTTTGATTACCACAGATCTGAACCCTACTTCTAAAGGTGCAGGTATGACATTAAATTTGAATGTCAAGTGCTCCATTTATTGTTTTTCTTTACTATTGGCTCACAGCCTATAATGACTGGCTCAGTGTGCATGTTGTGTGGATATCCTGAAAACTGTGCCTTTTTGGTTTGATTGTTCTTTTCGTTATCCTTTCAGGCACAATCAAAGTTATATCTGCCAAGTTATCAAAATCAGGTTCTCCTCTTGTTGTTCTGGCTACACGCCATGCCTTCCTTTTCGACTTGAGTCTCATGTGTTGGCTGAGGGTTGCGGATGACTGCTTCCCTGCATCAAATTTTTCTAGCTCTTGGAATTTTGGTTTGATTCAAAGTGGTGAGCTGGCTACATTGCAAGTGGATGTTAGGAAATATTTGGCGAGAAAGCCTAGCTGGAGCAGGTTTCTATCTATTTGACATTTTACCTTTCCAAACTTTCAGAGAAGTCCCGTATATGTGACAAACATGATGATGTTCTTTTGTTGTGTCCTTTTGCCTGTGCATGTGTGCGTATTTATGTGTGCGCTATTTTAGATATTCTCTATTTTATTTATTATTAAATTCTCATTATGCTTTGAGTATCTTGCTTCAGGAATGACCCCATTATCATTATTGTTACAGGGTAACCGATGATGGAGTGCAGACACGTGCTCATTTGGAATCTCAGTTAGCATCTTCATTGGCTTTGAGTTCTCCTAATGAATATCGCCAGTGTCTCCTTTCCTACATTCGCTTCCTAGCGAGGTATACAATTGTTGCTGATTCTTTTTAATTTCTTAATTTTGTTATTTTATTCTCCCAGATTTGTGTAACAGTAGATGTGGATAAGAATGGGTATCCTGTTATACTGTATGATGTCGTGATGGATTCGTATGTGCAATAGTCTTCCATGATCTTGAAAGACTCTGAATTGGCATAATTTTAAAAAATTTATTTTCTCCATTCTTTTTGGTATGTATTTTTGCAGTACAATGTAACCTTTGCATTGTATTAATTTCAGAGAAGCAGATGTGTCTCGTTTGCGGGAAGTCTGTGAAAGTTTTCTTGGACCTCCTACTGGGATGATTGAAGCAACATCTCCGGATGCCAAGAACATAGCCTGGGAACCCTGTGTCATCGTAAGACTTGCTATGCACTCTTGAAAGTGCCTAGTTTACTTAATGGATATTGGCATTCATAATTTCTGAACTTATTGTACTATATAAATATATATATTTTTGAAGAAGATTTTTTTTAACAATATATTTGATATGCTTTTGCATCATGTTTCCTCTGTTGATTTTTGTCATGCATTTATGAATATTATTCAACATATACATAGGAAAAAAAAGAACTTTGTAGAGGGCTGATGTCATCTGTGCAATCCTAGAAATCACACTCAAAATTCTGTGCTGCTCAAATCAATGGTTACTTTTGATTTCATGTGGATAGTGTTGATGATTCAATGAGTTTGAACTATACTGGCTTTTACAGTGACTTCATGAAAATGCGTTGTTATGCTAGCATTTGTGGTCACATTAAAAGCAACTAAATCTATATTGCACTCTATGCTGGGTGTCCTGACCTGCATTACACCTCGGATTGTTTCTGGGTTGCTGTACCTTCTGATTGAATCGATTGTATCTGAGTTCCATTTCACTTTCTTAGTTGCTGTCCAGGTTGTACTAATGTGGTAATTCTGCTTTCCTTTGAAAACAAAGTTAAAAATAATGCTTGGGCTTGTATCTGACTTCCATTTCAATTTCTTAGTTGCTGTCCAGGTTGAGGGTTATTTTGCTAATGTGGCAATTCTGCTTTCTTTTGAAAACAAACTTAAATAAATGTCTAATAACACCAATTTTTAATAAGACCCACACATTTTTACATTGATGTTTGATATTTATAGCTTTCATCCATAGCAGCTGTGGCTTGAAGTCTACCACACCCCACCACAACGTCAAATGGACCCTAGGTTGCTTATCCAGAAAATAGATGACATAAATTTTGTACAGTGACTTTCTGATCTTAACGTGACCTTGAATGTCTTTTGAACAATCCTTGTACTCTCATCATCTCTGCAGGGAATGAGAAAACACAAACTTTTGAAAGAAGATATTCTTCCAGCAATGGCATCCAATAGAAAAGTCCAACGATTGCTCAATGAATTTATGGATATCTTGTCTGAATATGAAAGTGCTGAAACTAATCTAGAGAGAAAAGATCCTGCACCGCTCACTTCATCTGCTTTACCAACTGATCAAATGGACTCTGCTCCACCAGTAACTGATCGAATTGACTCTGCCCCATCAGCAACACTTCGAATTGACTCTGCCCCATCAGCAACACTTCGAATGGACTATGACCCACGACTACCAGCAACTGATCAAATGGACTCCACCACTACAGCTGCAGATCACAATGATTCTGTTCCTTTAGAAACTCATCGAACAAATATGACAGATCAAGTATATTTGGAACAATTATCATTGGCAACAGATCAAGTTAATCCAACACCAGCTGCAAGAGATTCCGGTTCTTAAATTCTGCAGTTTTGATTAGAGGTAATACTGAATATAGGAGCCTATGCGAGCATGGTGTTGCTGAAGGGTGAAGTGGACAAAAAGTTAAATATTTTGCTTCTGCCTCTGCATCCTATTGCATTGAGAAAAACTAACCTTCTGAATACAGGCATCGTGAAAAAGGCTACTTCAGTCAAATAGTTATCCGGTATGTGTTTTATGCACTTCAAAGCTGTACCATGGGAATGTAAGAAATGACTTGACATTTCAGTTAGATATTTTGATTAACTATCCGTTTATGGTTTCTGTAATCAATTGAATGGATCTTATTTTCTGTAGAATTTCAATCATAATGTGAATTAGATCATCAGGTGGGTAAATGAAGGGTCTTTTTAGTTTAAAAATTTTCTAGTGTATATGTATTTATATATGTATGTTATGTCCGGATGTTTGTAACTTTTTAGAACAGAGTTTGAAACTGAATCTATATTTTAGATATCCTCTTGGCAAAGGCCCTAAGAACTGCTCCCTTGCCGTAGCAGGCACAAGATGACGCTGCAACAGCACCATGCTGATTCATGCTGCAGTGACATTATCTTCGCTGCAGTGCGAAATATTTTCTACGCACAACTGAGAAATATACTCTCGCTGCAGCAAAAAAGGGTGACTTTTGCTACTGCGACTTTTTACTCTCCCTACAGTGAGACATGTTGCCTCAGGATTTCTTTTTTGCTCGCTGCAGTGGCTTTTGTTCTCGCTGTAGTGGTCTTTACTGCCATGTAACGCTAAAATCTTCACATTTTGCGCAGATCTTAAAGATTTATTTGTCTTCAACCTACGACTCAAAAGCAATAAGAAAACTATAAAATACCATATGATTTACCAAAATTAACTGAATATTAAGGAAAGATAATTTGATAAAACAAAGTTGTCAATAATGTGGTATAAATCTAGATTAAATTAATTTATTTAGATTACTTGTAAATCTCTTAATAAATCATCCATTGATCCCATTCCTAAGAGTTCCATGTGATAGAAAATGTAGAGAGGACTACAAAAAATGGCAAAAGCAATCATGAAAAGGTAATTGAAACTACGAACTCTTGAACTAGAATTTTGGTTGTTTTATCAACTTTTCTCTCTTTAAAAACGGCAGAAATTGACTCAAGTATTGGTGATTTTTGTCGGGCAACTAGCATTCCTTTGATCATTTTTTGTGATTTTCAGATGATCAACTATTTTCTATCATCAAAGCTCGATAGATTGATACAAGTAATGAAATTCTGTGTATCAATATCTAGTGTTGACTGCGAAAAAATATTTAGAAAACAATCCTATTCCTAAATAAGGAAATTAATATTTACAAATTCCTAGGCTAAACCAGTCCATAAATCAAGGGAAAAAAAAATTTTTTTCACCCTTTTTCCCTCGAGATGGTGAGTATACATCCTCTACTCTCAACTTGCTAATGATCTCTTAAAAGTAGTAACGTTGAGCCTTTTTGTGAGAACATCTGCTAAGTGACCTCTTATGGGAGAGTATAGATCGACCAGCTTTCTAGCTTTTCCTTAATAAAATGTCTATCTACCTTAATATATCTAGTATTGAAGATATACCTTAAATCCGATCGTGTCAGGTGGGTTTGAGATATCTTTCTTAGTAAATATATTTTAGTGATTAATTATAAAAATATTTATGATTAATTATAAATGATATTTTACTATCATTTTATATTTTTTTAGTGTGCCTTAGTTTGATGATTATTATAATAATATGAAATGATGTCTAGTGATGTATTATATGTCAAGACTCTATCTACAAAGTGTTGTAGATATGAAAACAGAGTTTATGATTTAAATATATTCGAATAAGTTTTCGATCCAGGTAATGTTATTGGGGATAATGACATTGCATGATTAATAAATTTTATTACTGTTAATGATTAGTATTCGATACTAATGGTTATAAATTATTCTCATCACACACACACTTTGATGTATAATTGTAGGTTACAAGTTGAGAATTTGATAATATTTATTTTGACGACTTCATTAGAGTTGCATCTAAGGGCTAAAAAAAAGAAAAAACATAAATAAATAATTATTCATCTCCTAAAGAGGCTCGTAGAGATGTCTTAACACCTAATGTCCCAATTGGTCTATGAGTCATTAGTTGATGAATTAGGTTATGAATTTGTTTAAGTTTAAAATCATTTCCTAAAGAGGTTCGAAGGGGTATCTTAAAACCTAA
>JAVXUL010000008.1:4230934-4246067 GCA_035590515.1 Trichilia minutiflora | reverse complement strand
TGTTAGATTTGTTAGCTTTAGTGATTATATATATATATATATATATATATATATATATATATATATTGTGTAAATGATCATAAGTTGGATATGGGTACAAAATTGTTTTGTATTCATTTTGTTCAATATGGTTAAAAATATTGCTAAAGAAATTATTATTAACTAAAATTATGTTTTAGTTAATTATATGATATGTATGTATAAATATAATTTTGCTACATATATAATAGGATATATATGTGTGGTTAAATGTAAGTGTATATACTTGATATATACATAAATTTAATATACATATATATATTATTAAAGTTTGGCAATGTAATATAATTGTATTGTTTGTTAGTGATGTGAACCCAACTTATTTAATGATAAACACATGCTGAATTGATGATGTCCGAATTCCTAAAAAAGCTGAAGATAGATTATGTTGATAAAACTTTGACTCAAATATTTAGATTAATCTCAAAAGCTAAAGTATATTAAACCCAAGACCCAACGACATAATCAAACATAGAACCAGAGGTATATAATGGTGGAAAGGATTACGCCACACTAAAAAAGAGCTTCGTGGGTGATAAGTCGGGTTTTAAATGCCATAAGATTGAAATCTTGATAAGTTTTATTAAAGATTCAACAAAAAATCAAGAGAGAGAACTCTCAAAGTTTATACAATGTTCATAAAATACGTTGTTAGTTTATAAACCTTAGAAAAATATGCCTATTTATAATTATAAGGCTTTTGGGACTAGAAATAAATAAAAATAATGAAAATTACAAAATTATAAGGCAATTTGGTCAAAAAAAAATCAAATGATTTGTTCAAGCTAATTGTACAAATCCCTCTTAAAAATTCTACCTGGATTAATTTGAATGACTTGAATTCATTCGATCAAATCGGGCATTTGTTCAAATAAATTGTTGAATTCATGCTACCAACATTTTTTGCACACTTTATCTTTTTTCTGCCCTTCATTCGTTCAAACGAATTAGAGGCTTCGTTTAGTTGAACTCCTTCTACTTGCAATAGGTGCACTAAACCTAATTAGGTTTCATTAGATCCAAGAGAGTCTTAACTTGCTAATTGAGCTTCAATACATTTTCTTGTCACTTGAATCAACATGTTCAAAGCTTCTTACATTGCCTTAACCCTCAATCTTGCAATTAGTCCTCTATTGATGCACAAAGGGTCAGGTTTGCTTCTTGGTATGTTAGCTTGATTCCCATTAGTTAGGTTAATGTGATGAAATCAACAAATATACATATATATAGGAACATACGAGATATATATGTGTCTGTGTGTATCAAACTTTAACAAAACAAAACCAAATCAAATCATACAAGCAAATTATATGTATAATTGTTATATGTATTTTTAACAATTAGTGAATTGTTAAATAAATAAAATACGTGCAAAAGAACATTTTTTTAACATAATTTATTTTATTAATTAATTCAATGATATTTATAAGATAAGTATTGATTTAATTAATTATTAAATAAAGGAATATATATATAACAATACCTTTTATGAAAACATACACATTCCATTAAATACATTTATGTAAATAGTACATGACACTTGTATAATTTACATACTTAAAATATTAAAAACTCTCTAACAAAATTATTAAATCCATGTCACCCATGATGGGATAACAAGGAATTCTTTAATGTAAATTTATATTCCAAGTTTCTATTTTGTGAGGGCATAAGTTATCTGATTCTTGGATGTACATTTTTATTTTGACCAAGATTTCTATTATGTGTGAAACAGATAATAATAATATTTTAAAAAAGCACAATAATTAGGATTTAATTGGCTCAGGATACCAAAATTTCTATTATGTAAGATATATGAGATTACAGTAAAAAAAATGAATTAAGTCTTATATAAGATGTAAAAGAAATGAGTTTTCTACTTATTGAAATTAATTGACCAAAATTCTAAAATGTAAGATTAGTTAATTTTAATAAGAATTTATTTCTCCACTAAATATTAAATATCCAAAGAAACTTTTAAATTCTAATTTAAGGAGATATGATTCAAATTAAATAGTGGGAGCTAATTTAATTAGTGGTTATAATAACTCTCAAAGTATTTGATTGTTATAATTTAAACTGTTTAAATTTAATAAGTCAAATTGCTTGATTTATTAGTTCATAACATTGATATTCAAACAATATTTTCTTTTGTCTCTTTTCAATTTATCCAATAACATTTTCCTAAGAATTTTGGATAATCATGTTTTTGGCAAGACCAAAATTTAAATATTGATTCAATAATTTTAAAATAGTTTTCAACATTGAGAAAATCAAATATGTCTTAAATGCCTCAATGTCACTTGAACTTGATGATAATGCTTCACTTAAGGAGCTTTAAGCTTTAGAAAAATGGGATGATGATAATTGGTGAGCTCGAAGTTATATGTTAGCCTCTATAAGTTATGAACCTCAGATTAAGCACGAGAATTTTTTGAGTGCTTATGATATTCTTCTCACTTTATAAGAGTTATATAGCGAGAATTCTCAAGTAATCAAACACGAGTTGTATGCTTTTCTTTTTAGTATAAGACTATGAAAGGGTATACCGTTCGATAATCATGTGATTAAAATGATTAATTATACAAGGTAGTTAGATATCTATAGGATGACTGTGTCTGACCGCTCTGAAGTTAATTTGATTTCCAATCCCTTCCTATTAGTTATAAAATATTTATAAGTAATTACAGTTTAAATAGGATTAAGCGACTCTCCCAAAGTTGTTCAATAAGATTCAAAAAATTTTACAGATAGAATTATAAAAAGAAGAGACATAAAGAAACCCATATGACCTCCACTAGTAGGACTAGTAAAAGGCCAAAGAAGCCACAACAAAAAGATCTAAAAGTTGAACCTAAAACGAAGAACTTTAAGAAAACTCCTTCTAAGATAGAAAAAGCTAAGACAAAGAAAAAATGTTTTCACTGTGATAAAGAAAGACAATAAAAGAGGAATTGTGTTTTATACCTGATAGTCTTAAAAAGGTTAAAGAAGGTATATATATCTTGTTAGTGATGTATGCTTTAAAACTATTTGTATCATTGATTTTTGGGTATTTTACTTTGAATTATTGTATGTAATATATTCTATACATATTCATTAATAAAGAAATTATTTTGTATTCATATGTATATACTACTTTCTCTTTCTAATAATACGAATGACAAAGTATACATATAAATAGCCTAGATAATTTATTATTTAAATTGTTCCTTACAAATGCCATATTGACTAAAAGTTGATATCATACTTTAGGCACACTGAATGTTTTCGGTGAATATTGTAAGATGATATTAGTATGAGAAACCTGATATTCATATTATTAGGATATTTGTGTAAACTAACAGTTAAAGAACTATTTTTCGAATGTGACTAAAGATATGATGAATCATACAGAAGTATGTTATTAATAATTCGTTATATGATTATACTAATATACGAAGTATGTATTTGACCCGAGATATCATTATCGTTATTCAGTATAGATGTACATGATTTATATAGTGTATAAATGCAAGACTAATCACATTTTGCATACTAAAGTTAGTTTAGTCATGTGTTATTTATATCGGGATGCGAACAATTATCAATATGAGATTCATTGACTCCATAAAGGATTTTAAGATTTCGTTGACTCGGTCTGGATTCGAGCTCCCCATTGGACATTGATAAATACCTGAAACCTAAGTCTTTGGTTAAAGCACTTAACAATTACATGAAAGAGTTTTATGATAACAAGTTTAGTGCATGTAGATCATTAGTTTGAGTGAAACTGAGTTTATGGTTTTTGACTTCTATGAGCCCGAACTTAGTTGGGGTTGAACGAATAGAAGGAATTTATTCGTATAAAATGTATAATAAAATATAAAAAGTTCAATGAAAACTTCTTCATTATAATTTAGGGGTTATGACACATTATTAGATATCAATAATAATTATCAAGTACTCAAATGATTTAAAACAAGATCGATAAGATCGATTTTAGCTTACGGTTAATATTATGGTGAACCTATCATCATGTCATTTAGGCTTCAATAGGTGTAGTTCCATAAAAGGGATCCCTATACTATAGATATTGATTAAATGAGTCAAGCTTATTGGCAAGGTGCAATAACCAAATATCTACTCAAATATACCCATTCCTATATAATAACATCCTATCTAACAGGTAGTACATGAAAAGCTCATTGCATCAGAGTCATTTATGATCCTAAAGTCTAATAACTTATACAAGTCATCTAACTCTTATAATATAAATAGTACGCGATCAGCAAAATACTAATCTCTCAGTTGGCAGCTATTACCATCCTCAAAAATAGGATAATCTCTAAAAATCAAACTAATGATTAAACAAAATCTCACTATTGAGAACTTGATATAGATGGGACCTATTGCAAATCACATCTCGTTGATGAGACTATCCCTTACTACCTTATTATATAATACATGATAAATCAATCTTCTAAAAGATTTGATATAGCTAGATCCAAAAAGTCTTTTAAACAAATCTCTCTAAACAATGTGTTCTTCTACACACTGGTTAACTTTTCACATATCCTTTCTAATATTGTGATCGCAATTAAAAGTGATTGGATGTCGTTATCTTTATAATCTCCTTAATCATCATCAATCTGCATACATTTGAAACTTAAAAAATTAGTTAACCTACATGAAAAATAAAACTAGATTAAGATAGTTTCTAAATAACAAACAAAAATTGTCCCAAATAGTAACCAAATCAACCTCCAAAACCAAGCAAAATAATATTTAACGGCAAGTAAATCAACCTCTAAACAACAAGCAAAACAGCGACAAAACAAAATAGCCTCCAAATAGTAAGAATACAAGAAGTAAACCAGTAAAAAAGAAAGTAGTTTAGAAAGTATATATTATAGTGATTATATTGATCAGTAATGATAATACCGATTATATTGATCAACAAAAAAAATAAGATAACTAAACAACCTTTAAATAGTAAATATTATACTGAACAGTAATTTCCAACAGTAAGAAAAAGCAAATTAGCTAAAGCAACGTTGTAGAATAGCGAAAAAAAAAAAAAGCAATCTAATATAACAAAATACAATCATAAACTAAAGAAAAATTCTGAAAAAAACATATAAACAGACTCAAATTCGACATTATAGAAGTAAAAAAATAACATACGTACTTTCAAAATTAGTATAATATATACTTTCGAAATTAATTAAAATCCTACATTTTCCTAAGAATTTTGAAAATAGTTTAATTTATATTTTTAGAATCAGTTAAATATTACTATTAAAATTAGTTAAATTTATCCTTTTAAAATCAGTTAAATACTACTTTTAAAAACAACCTAATCTCACTTTTAAAATCAGTTAAATAATATTTTTAAAATCAATATTATTCATATTTTCGAAATAGTTTAATTATCAAAAAATAATACATTTTTGAAATTAGTTGTCAAAAATCTTTTAAAGAGTGTATATTTTTTTTTTTTAAATATAATGAATATTGTTATTTTTGATATTTAAATCACAACATTTAAATACATATTCATTTCATTAAAATTTTAAATTTTACATAAATAAATCAAAGTTCAAATGAGTGAAATAACCTCTTTATATCTGAAAATTTTGTAAAATTTGTTTGATTTATTTGTATTCTGACACCACTAATTAGGTGTGCTATTGTTGATACGATTAAATAATGAGAGAGTCAAAGTTAAAATATATTTTCAAATGTGAAAAGTTCAAATGTATTATCAAAATCGAAACTTCGGTCAAAATTTAAAAAGATTTTATATTTTGACCATAGAAACAATTTTATCTAAAAAAACATAATTTTAATTTAGTTTAAAAAAAACTTTTCCAGCACAATCTTATTTACAAGTAGGAAAAAAAATGAACCTCTTTTGCCAATTTCCCTTTAAAAAATCACAAGTCATCACTCCCATAATTATTTCTTGAGATATCATCAAATCAGTAAAATTCTATATTTTAAGACTTCTTCATATTGAAATTTTTTATGATTTGAAATAACATTTCACCGAAATTATATCTCAGAAATTAAATTTTATAAGATTCCTTTTCCTTTAAAAGATTATTTGTGCTTAAAAATATCCTATAAACACTCACATTTGAACAAAAATATTATTGTTAAAATACTAATAATAAAATTTATTAACAAAATGATCTAATATGTACTAAAAATATATTATTACTCTAAGCACTGCAGACCACAAGCATCCAATCCAACATACAATTATCTCGAGCAAAATGGAGGTTACAAGCAGAGAAAGAGGAAATTACCATTAAACGCTGCAACAATGACATTACATCGAAAATTGAAAGAAAAATGGTGCTAAATGGTGACAGAAATATGTTTGTTTGTTTTTAATTTTTTTTAGTTTTCACACACCTTAATCCAAACCACCCCATACATCAAATAAAAATTAAAAAGATCTCCCTCCAAAATTGGATCTTTTGACCTCCTCCTTGAAAGAAATCAAACCAACTAGGTCATCCTCTTGGAAATAAGTGGGGGCAAAAAATATATGAACTCCGTATACACTTAAAATATAGGCCACGTTGCTTACCGTATACAACAGATGCAAGCGAGCTTTCTGTAGATTGTAGACGCACTTATATGGAGAAGATGCTACTGGTAAACAGTTGGTTGACTATATTTTGTTTAAATAATTGTAGCAGCTGCAGTTTTATTGTCAGAATTCTGCAATGAATTATAGCTACCATGTTTTTTATTATGACTTTGAATAAACATCTGACTTGTATGAGTTCAACGTTTCACTGTTGCAGCAGAAGTCACTGCCATTCTCAGAAGTTCCCTCATTGATCAAAGTTTCATCACCGGATTCACGAGCGCTTGGCCGGGTAATGCAGAGCCAACTTTGAGAAGATGCATCATTGCTTTTAACTAACATGGGAACATGCCATGATCCTTTTTCTGATTCCTATATAACAGAATGAATTTCAGTAAATGAAAGTAAGGAAAAGTGCTAAGAGTAGAAATCAAATGATGCGTTTCAAAACTTATTGAAGATATTGAACTTATAGTGGTAAGTTTTAATGAGAAAAAACAGTCTAAGAAACTAAGACAATTTAATGGTGTTTCATTTCAAATGTTAAATTATCTTTGGGCAAATGAAGTACAATGACAATAATGAAAGAAACATGGATTATAAAAGAGCGTGGTGCTGGCATTTGAAGTTTTAGATTGCCTTTTGCAAAAGTATAATGAACCTGCATTACCTGGATTATAAAAGAGTATGGGGGTGGCATTTGAAGTTTTAGATTGCCTTTCACAAAAGTATAATGAACCTGAAATGCAGCAAATCAAGTATAAAAGTCATAACAAATTAAATTGGTATCAAGATACTCCAATAGTATACAAAAAAAAAACTAATAAGTACCGTAAGGCATATAAAACCAATCTGCAACGGTGCAATCAAATAACTTGCTCTGAATGATGTAGTGGACAAAGTTCAGAGCTATTAACACTTCGTGTCACTTAAAAAAGGGTAGGTGCAACATACTCTGAAACAACATATTTTGTTCTCACTTTGTCCCATTGTAAAATTGTTCTGATTCACTAAAAGCATTAACCATGCCAAATCCCCCATAAACAAACATCCATCCTAAAAAATTTTACTCTTAGCCCAACAAGCATGATAAAAGAGCAAGACATAAGATGGAAATTTTTACAAACAAAATTTTGGCATCATTCAGGATCACCAAGAATAGCTCCTGATACACACACAGAGACAGAGAGAGGAGTGAATACGCTAGTTGCTAACATTGAAGCAAAATATAAGATGAGTGAGTTTTTAGTTGTCAAATGCACAAATTTCCTGATGTGCAGAAAGAAACAAGGATAGTGATAAAAATCAATGAAAGCACATATAAAGCTTAGAATTACACTAACAGATAGGGTTTGGTGGAGAACATACTTGATGCCTTTCTTTCCACTTTATAAAGAAGTTGCTTCCTAAGAGTTCAAAAATGTGATCTCGCATTTCATCATTTGTAAGAAGCAGACACCTGAGCTTTACAGCAGCATAAAGCCAATACCTGAATTGCAGGAGAACTTATCAATATCCATATTTATAAAAGAGAGAGATTTCGGTATCCGCTCAAAGTAGCATTAATAGTTTAGTAACAAAAGGGTGAGCCAAAGGAAAGGGAGTGCAATCCCAATTCTACAGTCAATTAGCCATTAATAGAGGGAAAATTCACTCATTTTGAAAGGGATATGGCCATATGGGCAGATCAAGAACTTTGGACCAAAATAGAAGCATGGGCAATTAAGTTGATTTGGTTGAGGAAGTTTCTTTCACAGAAGACTTCCAAATGTCATGTTAGAACAATTATTTTAGCAAAAAATCAAAAAGGATCACTTCAAAGACACATACCAGTCATCATTGGAACCATGTGGTGTCATAAAAAGAACACCTTTATCCATCCACTCCTCAACCAAATTTCTGTGATCAAGATTCTCCAAAAACGAGTGAAGACGCTTATTGTGCAAGACAACAAGTGGCCATTTATTTCCACTTCTATTATACAATTCTTTCACAACAGAAACAAGCTGCTCTATTACAAGTTTGCCAGACAATATAATGAGTTACAAAATTTGATAGTTGGCAATGGGCCAAGCCAAAGAAAGTAAAAAGGTAATAAGCCACCAACTTAAGGTTTACAACCTGGGGAATGCTGAATCCTCCATCTGCAAAATTCTGTTGATAGAGCCCAACATTTGCTCCATCGACTATAGCTTCATAGTTGGCATGTTTCTCCAGCCAATCCTTGATAAATGAAGGAAAATAACAATATTATAATAAGTATAGAATAGAAAAGAGAAAGAAAGAGAAAGGAAACTGAAAACAAATTCACAAAACTTCCAACTTTCCAAGAAAATTTTATGTTTTTGTACTTTGATGATTCTTTGAGCACTAATTGAGGGGTGGTAAACTTTGCTCTGATTTTACAAACTCACAAATTCTAAATATGCTTATTCCTTGTTGAAATTAAGCATGTTTATCATTGGAGGTGAAAAAGCCACCACAGCGTGTAGGAAAACTTTTAAACTATGAATGATGAAATTGCTTTTCTCAAATTTGTGACAAAAAGCAATTGACGACCCAACCAGCATTTCAAATAAATCAGTTACACAGAAATAAAAAGGTACTCATAACTAAGTATACTTAACCAAGTTATCATGCAATCCTATAAATTAAAAATGATTCCCAAAAATGAGAGAAGGCTAAGAAATGTTAATTTTAGAAATTCTTTCAAAAGTTGAAATAGCACAACTAATTAACGGCTTGAGATTGAAAAGCCAAGGATCCATAGATACAAAGAAATGAAAAGAAGCATTCACGGGAACAAAAAAGTAGGCAGTGAACTGAAATCATTTCTGAATAAGCATGCCTAAACGTTCTGGTTTCAAATAAAAATTATGAACTTGAAGACATCCATGCTAACTCTTTTTTTTTAAAAGTGTGTGCATGTATTTTGGTGTGTGTGTGTGTGTGTGTGTGATTGCGGGGCGCAGGCATGGACTAAAGAAAAGTGCCTCCTTAGGATTAAGAAGAGATTAGAAAAGACGACTAATTAGAGAAATTAACCACACATAAGCAGGCAAGGATGACTACTAAACCGAGATAAAGTATAAAGAGTATGATTTTTAAGTATCAACCTACACAGTGACACAAGTAATGAATTCAATTAATCCCAACGCCAAACACCACACTTAAACTATGTCCTTTTCCTCTTTTATTCTATTTTTGATATAGGTAAGTTAAAAAGTCCCAAACAAGAAATGTACCATAAAAACATACCTAAATAATAATATATAAACAAACGAACACAGCCAAGCAAGAACAGTCGCTAACCTGAAACTCACTAAAATTTGCCTTGACTTCCCGCTCCATAGCTAATCCTGCTACAGACTCTGCAAACTTCTCAGTCTCAGCATCATCAATATCAACACAAGCCAGCCGCTCACCACAACTACAACACAGTCCACTCTCATCCACATTCCCTCTTTTTACCACCCATTTGCCCTCCCCAATCCATCCCAGCCCATGCCAACCCCCTCCATTCTTTGAAACGGCTTTTTTCAATAAACTCACATCAGACTTCAATCCTTTAACCCCACTACCCCTTTTACTAGAAAACCAAACCTCAATAACGTTTCCTGTCTCTTCACTCACCCACCTAACACTACTCCTCAACTTGTGCAAATACTGATAAACTCTATCTCCTCTCCCTTTCACAGCGCTCACATTCAACAAAGCTGAAATCTCTTGCTCCTCTAACGTCACCCCCATTAAATTCATATGCTCTTCCACTTCATAAGCCTTCTCATCGTCTAAATTCTCACAAAAACAGAACAAAACCGGATCATATGTTCTCAGTCGAGGAACAACATTATACTCAATATTCATTCTCTTAATCAACTCAAAAGCATAGCAACCATCATTCTTTGCTGCTGCCAACCTAGCAACAGATGTGACCGAGGCCTCATTTGGGCTGACATTATTTGACAACATATGATCAAATACACGAAAACCATAAGTTAAAGCTGACTCTTTGCATGATGGGTCAGTAGCAGAGGTAGAGCAGAGGTAGAGAAGGGCATTGAAGTGGTTAAGAGAAAGACGGAGGTTCATTGAAAGAGAGGATTCGTATAAGGTGATTGCAGAATGGAGGTCTTTGGATTTCGAGCAGGATTGGAGACTTACGAGCAAATTGGTTTCCGGGTTTTGGCTGGTTTTCCGTCTTTTGCTCCGTTTTGATACTGTCGCTGTACTGTCCATTTGGCTGGGGAGGGTTTTGCAGACGTTTGAAGGAAAACCCTAAACAATAATGTGACTCGATTCCGTTTGATCAGCAGGGAAGATCAAGTGGAAAATGAGTAATGTTGAATCAGTTTATTTGGGCTTGGTTGGAGTAATTAGACTATACCAGAGGCAGAACAGATGGGCCTTAAACCATTTGAGCTTCCAAACAAAATGGTTAATAAGGTTGGAAACTACTGCTCAATTTTAAAATGGGTAGTGATGTTTACACATCATTTTTTTTCATAGCACGCCATTAATAGACAAATCCTATTAAAAATTAAAAATTATAATATTGGATAAATTAATTTATCTAATAACAAAAGCTTCTTATTATAAACTAAAATAATATTTTTTATATTTTATGAATTATATAATTTTTAAATAAAATTAAATTTTAAATGATTATATATAATTAATCTTTGTTAATATTATGTCATATTAAAATACTTATCAATAATTTTTTTATAAAAATTATTATTTAAAACGTTTTTATCAGTTGTCAATTTAATATATTATATGTATTAAGAAATATATTTTAATTTGAATAAAACGTATAAAGGTGCACAAAATTATAGTATAAATTTTTTTAAATTAATATAAATAATAATTTAATTAATATCTATTTATTTTTATTATTTTATTATGAAAAATTGTAATTAATAAAAAATTTAATAAAAAAGGTGCAATGATAAAAAACAAAAAAGAAAAAAGAAATATCACCGCACCATATTTGAAAAGATAAAATAATTTTTATATTATTTTTGTAATCTATAATAAAAATTTATTGATAGATATTTGAATGTGGTCAACTATCAAAGAAAAATTCAGCATAAACAACTCTGAATAATTTAATTTAATTTTAAAATTTTAAAATTAAAATTTTTTAAAAATATATATTATTTTAATCTATGGTAAGTTTTTTTTTTCCTATTATGTGACATATTTTGTAAAAATTATAGTTTTTAAAAGTTTATGAAATTTTGTAAAATAAATGATGTGGAAATATCATCACCACCCTTTTAAAATAGGTGGAATTACTTTTGCCATAAAATTTATTTTTATTACCTATATTTTAATAGAATATATTATTATTTTAATTTATTAAAAATAAGTTTAAAATTTTTATAATTATTTTAATAAATAAAATTTTAAAATTATACTAATAAAAAATAAAAAAAAATTAATAACAATTAAGCGATATAATTTTAACCAATTGATTTTCCGGTTTATGCATAAAAAGTTAATCATCCAAGTGGGATAAAGCAATGGTGAGGCTAATCATCATTATTAAAGTAGACTGTGTTTTTGTTTTTCTAAGTCTATGACCTATACTACACTTTCTTCTTTCTTTTATAATTAATTAATTAAATTATCTAAAAATAATAAATAATTGAAAATAATTGAGCTCTGATCATTTAACTAAATTATAAAAATCAAAAATTTAATTAAAAATAAACTTATCTGGTTGAAGCTGTCAAATTGGACATTTCCAACCACATAAGCTCTTATGACACGCCAACGGTCATTATGACTTATGCTAAAAAAATTTAATTAATTAATTAAAAAATAGTTAAATATTATTTTACTTATAGATTTTTAGGTTTGGGACTTTGACCCCAAATAAGGAATAACCAAAAAAAAAAAAAAATCCAAAATTTGCAACACCCTTCAAAGAAGAATCGATTATAATCAAGTATTGTTTTTTCTGGAGTGCGTGATTGATTGAGATGTGCGGTGAGATTTGGTGAATCATAGTAAAATGGATTGGGTTAATTTATCTGCCGGGTTGTTTGGATTCGGTTTTCTTGGGTTTTGGGTTCTTTAATTCCTTCCTTCACTTTAATTCCACCGCTTCTTTCGTTCGATACGGAAAACATCGTCTGCGTCCTTCTACAGCGCGTGTGACCACGCATTGTCGTTTGGGACAAAAATGGTACGACAACAACAAGCAGGGGAACATTGAAAAGCATGTGCATCTGTTCTAAAGGTTTATTACAAAAAAATTTTACTTTTACTAAATTAAAAAAATATTTATTTTTTATTTTAAATATTTTTTAAGACTGTTATTTTAATTTTTCACAATATCATTCAATTCTAAATTTTAAAATTTACGTCATAGTAAGTTTAATTTTATGATGAAGTATCAAAATGTATAAAATAAAATAAAAAAAGTGAACAAGGATAAAAATTAAAAAAAAAATTTATTTACTGAGATTTAAATATCTTTTCATCAAACTTGAAACTTGAAGAGTGTAAATATCCCTTACTGTTGTACTATAAGTGGTACTGGCTGTTAAATTATAAAAGTTTGATGAGTTAGTTAATAAAACTTCCAGAAGATTTGACTTTTTGACCATAGTTGATATGATTCGCTTCTATGACGACTCCGTAATTTATTTTTTTTTTATAATCACTTACAAAAGTACTGTATAAAATTTTTTAGAATATTGATTTTTTTTTCTCTTAAGTTGATTAAAAATAATTTATGATAAAATAGTTTTGATATTAAAAGAAATTATAGGTGAGTGTGTTAATAGCTAGCTTAGCTGTAAAGAGTTTATATTTAGATTAAAATGTCTTTAATAGTAATTTATATTAAAAATATTTTTGTAATAAGTTTTTATTAAAATATAATATACGTGTTCACTTCATAATAAAATTCAGAGTACAAATAGACTTCCCTTATTTCAAAATATTTTTATTAATTATTTTGTAATAAAAAAACTAATTAATAAGAAAGAGGAAAGTTCAGTGTTTTTTGTGTAAAAAATGATTTTGTACTCCACTTAAGCTTTAAAAAAATAAACTAATTATTTAATTAGTATAAATAAATAAATAAATAAGTATTTAATTTTTGAATGAAGCCTTTTTCATTTAAATGTAGATATAAAGTTATTACTATTAAATTTATATAATTCAATAGTTAAAATTTAAAATTAAAAAATTACATTTAATATTGATAACTCATTCATTATATCTTCTATTAAATTATATAAATTTATATATAAAATTAAGTTATAAAATTTTAAGTTAAGAGGACCCTCATCCTTTTTTTAATTAAAAAATAAAAATAAAAATTAAATTAAATATTCTAATCTAAATAATTGTATTTTATGATATTATTTTCTCTAAATTTTGATATTTTGAGATCATTATAAACCTCCATAAGAAATTAAATTATATTTAATCAAGACATTATTTTGATAAAATATATAAATTAAAAAAATATATTTTTTTTGTATATGACAATTATATCACATATTTTATATAATTTATTTTTATTTTTTTAAGTAAAAACAATCAAATCATCCCATTTCTATTTTATTTTATTTTTTAATTTTATTTATTTAAGCAAAAACAATCAAAATTTTTATACGTTTTGATCCCCAAGTTTTCAATATAATATTTAGGGACATTTTGGTAAAAAGACAACTAAGTCATCCCCTCCCCGCGGTGAATTCCAATCATTCTCCGTTAATTAACTCAGAGTCAGAGAGTGTTTATTTATTAACAAACAAAATTTACATTCTGGGTAATAATGAAAAAAATGGAATCTTCGATCAACTATCGTTGATCTGAGTCTAAATTCAGTGAAGAACTCACAAATTCAGCAAAGAACTCACAAATTCGTCCTCCTCAAGTCGTATCAGCCTCCTCAAAACCTTCTCTCTCACCTCCTCCAACTCCGACTTCATCGCCGCCAGGTTCTCCCCACTCCGACATCTACTCATCTTCTCCTCCAAGGCCGCCAAGAACCCACGAACTTCTGTTTTAATTTCATCATTCTCGACACCCTCTGAATTTCCAAGGCCGCTACGGTTTCCTCCGTTAACGAATTTCTCAATAACCTTTTCAAACGAAGGTGACCCGTGAATGAACGGCTTGCCCGCTGGCGAGAAAATCAGAATAGCGACTTCGGCACCAGTGCATTGGGAATACTCGTGGGCTTTCTTGAAAAGTCCTTGCCGTCGTTTTGAGAAGGTAACAATCCTCGATTTCTGGTTTTCAATCTTTTTAATTTCAATTTTCCGTTTTCCCTTTCCCATCGCAACACTCACGAAGGAACAAAAAAGTACACCGAGATGAATTTTGCTGTGACGAGAAGGAAATCTGAAAAAAAGAAAGAGAAATATTGCAGCTTACAAGCGCCATAACGTTAATTTATAAAGCGGGCAAAAACGTTGAAAATTTGACCAACCGTTAGAAATTTAAAATTTTTATAAAAAAATAAACAAATTTAATAATTTT
>JAVXUL010000008.1:4170584-4220235 GCA_035590515.1 Trichilia minutiflora | reverse complement strand
ACAAAGAAAAGTACAATGATAAGCAGATCGCCAATCTCTGTGGTTAATCAACAAGCAGACCAATTATAGCAAGTCAATCTCACAACCAGGTGAAATATGAGCATTCCTGGAAATTCAGTAGATGAGGAAAAGGAGAATGAGTAAACAATTTTGAGAAACTTAGAACATATATTGTCAGAGTTGCAAAGGAAGAAAACCAATGGAAAATGACATTTAAAACAAAGGGGGCAGCAACTTTCAGCTCCAATTGGTAGATGGATTTTGTGATGATAAAACCTTTTACACAAATTTTGAATAACATCATCAAAAATAATGGCAATAAAGCAAAGCAATTTCATTTCTAAATGGCCCAGAGATGTGATTACATAAGTAATACAAAGCTTAAGAAGAAATTGGCATGTGGTTTGTGGTTTTGGTTAAGCTCATACCCCTTCCTCCTCACAAGAAAAATTAAGAAATCTATATGAAGCATAGCTGTAAAAAATTAGATTCAGGGAATTAAAAATCTCGAAGCACCTATTGGCTTTGATTGTTGGATGATACAGGTGTTGATTCCTCAATTGATTAATTGACTTGATGGTATGAATGCAAGATGGCCAAAAATATGATTGCAGAACAGGAGCAGGTCGGGTCGCAAAAAACAACTTAGTTTAAACTGGGAATGCAGAAAAATTTATTAACAATAGCAGGTAATAAAAACATTGACAACAAAATATCTAAGTTGGTAACAACACCATTGCAACGGAAATTGGTGGCATTTTGATCATGCGTCCGATGAAACAAGGGCAAGAGTGGTTGTAGAGCAAATTACCTATAATAGAGCATCAGCATGTAGTTTCCACTATAAAAAAGAAAACCTAAAATCTGTACTAGGATCACGGTAATGGCCATAGCAACTAATACAATCTTCCACCACTAAAAACAATCTTTTGCCAAGAAAAGCCAAGGAATATAACCAATCCTAATATCTTGTACTAAAATTATATAGACTGTGATCAGTTCAGCCACAAAATATTGGAAGGTGTAGGTTTTACAACTCAAAGGCTTATTTAAGCTTATGTAATTTTGTTTCTTTAGTTTTCTTTTATATGAAAAAAAATATCCTATTAGCTTTTCCCCATTCATATTGTTCACTTGATTTCACATCAACAATGACCAGAAGATCATAGCATAATCTAAGCAGGAGAAAGTCCATGATTCATGCATTCCCTTAGCAAAATGGAGGGCATACCCTTGGTTCACATGCAACTATATATTTACAATGCAGTCCTTTATCTTTGACCATAGTATCACCAAGAAAATCTGAGAGACGCCTTGCAGTTGTCACTGCACATGACTTTTGTTCACCGTAGTCTGCTAAGGATTTGCTCATTGTGCTTGATTCTGATATGTAATCAAGCAACTCACTATCTGCAATGTCCATTCCCTTATTCTGAAGAAGAGAGAAAAAAAGAACATAACAATCTGAATCATACTCATCATTGATTTTTTAATTGATCACGCTAAGCATCAAATTGCCAACATTTCCAATAAAAACATAAGACATAGGACAAGTTCTTGGAGAACTTCAATCTAATTACTCAAAGAAAGAGATTTGATGCCAACAATAAGCTTATTATACTTTCACATACATCAAGAAGATCAAGCCAGCGGTTTGCCACAGCAGCCACAGCTGAGTAGCACTCTTCCAAGGTTGACCCATTAAGAAACTTATGGAAAAGTTCAGCCTGCAAACATGTGAAACATTTTCTTTATTTCATAAAAGGAAAAGCAACAATCTGAATTCTTTTGCAAATATGAAATAGAGAAATTTGGTATTACAAGCATAAAAATTGATCCTGGCATTAGGTTTTAAGATATGTTTATAAAGACATTTTCCACCTGAGAATAAAATAGATTACAGAAGCATTTTTTACCACACATATCTGTCAATTACAATTCTCTTAGCACATACTTTTCAAAGCGAAAAACAGAAGATAGGGAAGGTGTTCTATAGACAACAAATATATAAGCCTTAACACACTACAAAAGATGCAAAGACATATGATTCCACATAAGCAAGTAGGTCACATTGCATGTATCTAGTTTAATGTTTCTTTCTTTGATTAACTTCATTTGTGCTTTACAGTATTCATTGTATATTGTATATTTCTAATTGTACCAAAAAGCACTAACCACCTTACAGATTGAAAAGGATTCAAGGAATGGAAAAGTTAGACAGTATTATCTTTTCATGTTGATAACACTAACACTGATGTATATTATCACAGATTATAGTTATGGAGAATTCAAATTTACAATTTCTGTTGTATCAGGCATATTCAATGAGCATGACCCTCCTTATCAGCACCTAAAATTTCATTCATTTTAAGCATGAAAGAACAGAAATATTATATTAGTTGGCGTGATTTCATTCAGCATTAAAGTGAAATGTCTTAGAAATATGTTAAGAAAGCAATGGAAACATGATTATGATTAGGAAGCAAATGAACAATAAAAACTTGGATATGAGGATAAATGACTGGGCAAATAGGAAGATATTTTTCATTGCTTCAACCAGATGGCATAGTCATCCATGTAGGACAATCTTTTACAGCAATAGTGAAAATCTCCAAAGATGTATACCAGAAGTAGAGGAAATCAAATCTACGTCAGGAAAACATCTATATATAACAAGAAACAGAATGTTAAGACTAATAGAGATACCTGGAAAACTTTAATGAGCTTCAGCTCACCTCTGCGCTTTATTTCAAAACCTTTTAGTTCTGCAAGTGTTCCGTCATCGTTGAAAACAGCATATCTCTTTTTAATCAAAATTCCCTCTTCCTTGGAAGCAGGAAGAATCATTGCCTGCATCAAAGAATAATCAGAATCCGAACACCAAAATATTGAACCAAAGTTTAAAATCCATAGCGATTTACTGTTCCTTGTTACCTTGTATGGTCCATCCACTTCAAATTCAATTGAGCATTCGCTATGAGTTTCATAAGTTTTATTGACAGGATCTACAAGAGTCTGTTGAAATTGACGTTAGAAACTAGGAAGGAATGTCTTTTAAAAATTTTAAGATTGTGGCATTAGAAAGGTTCAAAATATATCTGGAAGTAAACAATGCAGAGATATAGACATCTGAAAAGGTCCAAGCTGACCTGGTATTGATCATTTGTATTGTTTCTTGCAACATCAACATTAAGCATTACACACGGATATGAAATTGTCAGCTTCTTCTTCAAGTCTCTGATACGTATTCACAAATAATTGTCAATATATTCATATATTAATTGAAAGTAGGCCATAACCATAACAGAATAATCTGGGTTGTTGCACCCATATATGTGCATGAACAATGACAATATAGACTCTAGCCATAATCATGCGTAGATATCAAATGGAAAATGCTTACTTTGTTTTGAAAGTGAAGTTTTCTGGAAAGGATCCAGGAAGCACACACCAGATCCCATCTGTGTCTAGTTCAAGTGGTTTCCCAATCTTGTCAATGAGCAAGCGAGCATTTTGAATGATTTTTGCACCAGTATATGTAACTACACCAGCCATTTCCATGGAGTACCATCTAGCCCCTCTGGTTAAAAGACAAGTAAAAAGACCAGATAGAACATAGTTAGCTGAGCAAATAAAGAATCATCATAAATTATGGTTTTGGAACCAAATGGAAGTCTCCAACTTACTTGCGCATAACATAACCGTAGAAGGAATTAAGGATACACTTGTGGGCAAGTTGTAAGGAATCATAGAGCACCACCATGTCCTGCACATATCACAGGCGGAGCCAATAAATATAGGAAACTAGTTCTGATATCATTGCTGGATGTTCGACAAACTGAAGAACAATTGTCATACTTGTGCTTCCTGGATCTTAATGGAATTTCCACAAGCCTTTGCCTCAGATAACTTCCCCTTCCAAACCTTATTAAGTCCTTTGTATTCATACCTTCTATCCCGGAAGCTTGAACCATATACAAAGAAAGAATCATTCATTTAGAACAGAAACTAAAAGATAAAATAATCAAAATTCCTTTGCCAATTAGCTTTATTTATCTAACATTCAGATTGCAGCAGTTAAGATCAGAATACATCACAATGCAAACAATGATTATAATGGATGATTATTTAGCTAAAAATTTTGCATTTAAACCATACAGTTTATCTAAATTTAACTTATCACCTGCGAACAGTGTCTACATAAAATGAGTTTTCTCTCATACAGATCCCTGCTTCTCGAATTTCAGTTACCGGCTTGTCAAGTACCCTTTTATATGCCTGTTCAAGGAAACAGTTAGTATTTGCAAGCATTAACTAGACAAATATTCCGTGGCAGACATGATACCATACCTTCTGACAGTATTTCTTTAGACGCTCCTTCAGTCTTGATTGTTGTTCTGTCTTGGGAAGGTCAAGGAAGGATTTTGACAAATAACCATTGGTGCCATCAACAAACTCGGACTCAATTTGCTTTTTCAAATGATAATAGTCACTGAAATTTTTCAAAAAGATTTGCATGCACAGTCAATAGGTTTTTGCTTATACCAAAGAAAATTACAGGAAATTTCTCAATAAAGAAGAAACGAACCTTTTCTTTGCCATAAATATCTCTCCACGCCAAACCCATTCAAGTGTTCGAAGACATTTTTTTCCTGGACGGTTGAAATCACATGCAGTGCATATCTCATCTGTAACTATGGATGGTGGCTGGAATTGAACAATAAACCTCACTCATTATAAATTATAAAATACGTCATGAAATGGAGAAACATTGGTGACTTAAATGTAGAGCTTGTAAGCAGCTGGTGAACAATGTAATTGAGTTATTCTGGTAAAACTTGTGTGAGTGACTACGTGTTTGCACATTTATATTTGTTTAACACTGACAGCCAGAATTGGCAAGAGAGAGTTTCTTTGTGTTGGAGATGGAAATAAATCAAGATTAAATGAACCAGATATTAGGGATTTGTAAATCAGTTGTAAATATAATATTAGTCAAAATTTGTAGAATAGGAAATAATAAATTTATTTCTAATTTTATGCCTTGCATTACCTATTAATATAGGAGTTGTATATAAGTTGTAAAACGCTAAGAGAAAATAAAGAATTCTCTCCTCCTTTTCAATATTTTCTCTTAAATGGTATCAGAGTAGGGAATTAATCTCTGACTCTTAGTGAAACCCTAAAAAGTTTCCCAAACACCCTCGACCATGTCAAAAATTTCATTTGATTCAACTTCCTCTACTGGTCCTGCAAAATTCCTTGTAATCCATGTCTCGAACTCTGATTTGCATTCTATCCAAATCAACAATATTTGATTGAATGATGATAACTTCTTGCGTTGGTCTCAATCCATTCAAATGTGTATCAAGGACGAGGGAAGATTGGATCCTTGACAGGAGATAAGGAGGAACCAGCAAAAGGAGGACTCTACATATGCTGTTTGGGACGCAGAAAACTCAATGGTCATGACAGGCTAGTAAATTCCATGGGGGAAGACATATATTCCAACTACATGTGCCATTCCACACCCAAAGAATTATGGGACAATGTTAATCAGATGTATTCTGATACGGGAAGTCAGTCCCAAATATATGAATTGACTATAAAACTTGGAAATATTCGTCAAGGATAGGACAGCATCACCAAGTATTTCAACTCCCTAAAACGGTTGTGGCCAGATTTGGATTTGTTTAATGATTATGAATGAAAATTGTTAGAAGATTGCAAACACAATAAAATGATAACGGAGGATCATCGGATTTACAAATTCTTTGCAGGACTAAATGGTCAGTTTGATGAAGTGAGGGGAAGAATTATAGGACGACAGCCTCTGCCCTCTATTAATGAGGTCTTTGCCAAAGTTAGAAGAGAAGAAAGTCACAGGAACATTATGCTTGGGAAAAAGGGAACTGCTGTATCTGTTGAAAACTCAGCTCTAATAGCATCTGATGCAAATGCCAATGAAGCATGTGCCACGTCTCAGCAGGGGCAGCAAGAGAAGCCTCAGAAGTGGTGTGATTTTAGAAAAAAAAACAACACCGTACTCAAGAAACCGCTGGAAGATCCACGGCAAAAAATCAGGAGATAGATCCAATCATGTGATTTCTGCTACAAATGAAGCCGAGACAAGTCCTTTTACTAAAGAGCAAATGGATCATATTCTAAAATTGCTAAAGTCCAATTCTTCATTCAGTATTCCTAGTAGTTCTCTTGCTCAAACAGGTACTAATCCTAATGCTCTATCTTGCGGTCAAAATTTTTCCCCTTGGATCATTGATTCAAGGGCCTCTGATCACATGACCTCTTTCTTACATCTATTCAACACTTATTTACGCTATTTTGAAAATGAAAATATTAGAATTGCAAATGATAGGTTTTCAGTTATTGCAGGCAAGGGTAAAATAAAATTTTCAAAAAATACAAACCTTGAATCTGTTCTACATGTTCCTAATTTTGCCTCCAATTTATTATCGTTAAGCAAACTATCCAGAGATTCTAATTGTTGTGTTGTTTTCTTGGACTCTCACTGTGAGTTTCAGGACCAAAACTTTAGGAGGAGGATTTAGTGTTAGGATGACCAATGTTTTTTACTATTTTGATGATAATCTCTTCAACAATAAAATAGCTCAAGGATTGAGTAATATTAGTTCGACTTCCGTTCATGAACAAATAATACCTTTGGCACCATAGATTAGGACATCCCAATTTTGCTTATCTAAAACATTTATTTCCAACTTTGTTTAAAACTTTGGATTGTTTGTAATTTCAATGTGAGAGTTGTCTTTTATCCAAAAGTCGTCTTGCTAGTTTATCTTAACAAACCATACTGCACATCAAAACTTTTTTTTGGATTCATAGTGATCTGTGGGGACCCTCTAAGGTTGTCACCATGACTGGAAAAAAATGGTTTGTGACTTTTATAGATGATCACACTCAACTACCTTGGATTTATTTGATGTATGAGAAATCTGAAGTCACGAATTTATTTCAAGATTTCAATAAAATGGTTGAAAACCAACTTCAATCAAAAATCAATATCATTTCGATAACGGCACTGAATGTTTCAATGAACATTTGGGAAGTTTTTTGAAAGAAAAAGACACCATCTTACACCAATTCACTTGTCATGATACTCCTCAATAGAACAGAATTTCAGAAAGAAAAAATAAACACTTACTTGAAGTAGCTCTTGCTATTATGTTTTCAATGCAAATTCCAAAATATCTATGGGGAGAAGCTAGTTTAACAACATCATATTTAATTAACAGATTGCCTACCCGTGTTTTGAAATATGTCACCCACTTAGACTATTTCAAAAAAACCTTTCCTGAATATAGAATTAATTCAGATTTGTCATTAAAGATCTTTTGTTGTATTGCTTTTGTTCACATACCTAACAAGTTTTGCTCTAAACTTGATCCAAAGGCAGAGAAGTGTGCCTTCATAGGATATGCTCCAAATAAAATAGGGTACAAGTGCTATAATCCAAAAACAAAGAAAATTTTTTACGTATGGATGTCACTTTTCTTGAAAACCAATCCTATTTTTCCAAAAATTTTCTTTCAAGGGATAGAGAGAAGAAAATTTCGGGGGGACTACTAGTCTCTTACCAAATTCGATTCTCTCTAATACGCCTTTACCTCTTCCTTTTGTTTTTAAACAACAAATTCAGGATCAAGTTGTCCAAGACACTAAAAAAGGAAACCCTAATTACCCTAGTTAGATGGATCACCAATAGGGGCAAAAATACTACAAAAAGAAACAATCAATCCTGAACTAGAGCTCTGGCTTATTCTCGGAAAAAGATTCTAGAAAAGGCAAAAGATATGCAGATCATTCTACCACAAAACCAATCAGAATCTTAGGGAGAATTCTTTGAATGGTGCAGGTAATCTCAATCCTAATTTTACCTCCCTACCTTTGTATATTTCTAATTTTGATCCACCGACTCTTATAGTTTTGCCTAGCATTGAACCATCAGACCTAGATATTCCTATAGCCATTAGAAAGGGAATTTGAACAGGTATCCAACATCCCCTGGCTATATACTTATCCTACCATAGGCTTTCCAAGAATCATAAAGCATTTACTTCTAAATTGTCTAAATTGTTTGTTCCAAGAGCTATCAAAGAAGCTCTAGGTGAACCGAATTGGAAGTTAGTAGTTATGGAAGAGCTGAATGCTCTAAAGAAGAATGGTACTTGAGATATAGTATATTTACCAAGGGATAAAAAGACAGTAGGATACTAATGGGTATTCAAAGTGAAATGCAACGCTAATGGGAATGTAGAGATGTACAAGGCAAGGCTTGTTGTAAAAGGGCACAAACCTTTGGAGTTAATTATCAAGAAACTTTTACTCTTGTTGTCAAATTAAACTCCATTCAAGTTTTATTATCCTTGACTATGAATTACCACTCGCCTTTAAATCAATTAAATGTAAAAAATGCCTTCTTGAATGGAGATTCAAAGAGGAAGTCTATATGAATCTACCTCCAGGATTTGAAAACAGGTTTGGTGAAGACAAAGTTTGAAAGTTGAAGAAGTCCTTATATGGTGTTAAACAGTCCCCTAGAGCTTGGTTTGAACGTTTTAGGAAGGCAGTAAAAGGCCATCGGTATTCCCAAAGTCAAGCAAACCATACTATGGTTTACAAGCATTCAAAAGAAGGTAAAATAGAAATCTTGATTGTTTATGTAAATGATATAATTTTGATAGGTGATGACCATATTGAACTAGAAAAATTAAAGAAAGGACTGGCTAAAGATTTTGAGTTCACAGATTTGGGAGCATTAAAATACTTCCTTGGAATGACATTTACAAATGCAAATATATACTTGACTTGCTCAATGAAACAGGTTTGCTTGGCTGTAAAGCAGTTGAAACAGCAGCCGAACCCAACTTGAAACTACAACGTGCTAAAATTGAAGATGTAGTGAATACAGATAAATTTCAAAGGCTTGTTGGAAGACTAATTTACTTGTCTTATACATGCCCTGACATAACATTTGCTTCAAGTAGAGTGAGTCACTTTATGCATTCACCAAGGCAAGAACATTTTGAAGCAGTGTATGAAATTCTGAAATATCTAAAAGGAACTCTTGGTAAAGGTCTATTGTTTAAAAAACATGGGCATCTACTGATTGAAGTCTATACTAATGCAGATTGGGCAAGGAGCATTACCGGCCGAAAATCCACATCAGGTTATTGTACTTTCATTGGAGGAAATTTGGTCACACGGTGTAGTAAAAAACAAAATGTAGGGGCTAGGTGCTGAAGCTGAATTTAAAGCAGCACATGGGATTTGTGAAGTTTTGTGGATTAGAAGGCTAATAGAAGACTTGAGAATTCCATATGTTTCACTTATAAAGGTTTATTGTGATGACAAGGCTGCAATTGCAATTGCCCATAATCCTGTTCTTCAAGACCGAATAAAACATGTGAAAGTTGACAAGCATTTTATTAAAGAAAAACTTGAAAAGGGATTGATTACTTAATTGGTTTATTATGAAATTCTGTATGCCATACCTGCCAACCACTGAGCAGATTACAGATATACTTACAAAGGAACTACACAAAAAGCAATTTGATTACTTAATTGGCAAGCTGGCGAGTATAGACATTTTCAAGCCAACTTGAGGGGGAGTGTTAGAGATAGAAATAAATTAAGATTAAACGACCAAGATATTAGGGATATGTTAGCTGTAAATCAGTTGTAAATATAGTATTAGTCAAATTTTATAGAATAGGAAATAATAAATTTATTTCTAATTTTATGCCTTGTATTACCTATTAATATAGGAGTTGTACATCAATCGTAAAATGCTAAGAGAAAATAAAGAATCCTCTCCTCCTTTTCAATATTTTCTCTTAAACTTTACTTTAACATACTAAAAAGGAAGTTAATGCTAGCAGAGAAATAACCACCACAATATAATAACAACAATAGCGACTATAACAACTATAATAACAGAAAATCAGACGCCTTAACTGTAGTAATTACTCAAGAACCCATCTAACTGATCTCATTGGTCTCATCCAAGTCATAGACCAAATCTTATCCTGAAGAGTCAGACCATAACATGAACATTGATGGACATATCCTATTAACATTTCATTATAGAAGTTTTAATGTCACGATGTCAAATTTTAGGGTTACCAAACACCAATATTAAAATTACATATTGACTTCTTAATCTAAAAGTGGACCGTAAACCACATAGAAATAATAGATATACGGAATTGGTCATTTTCAATGTGCTGAAAGCACTTAAAAGAACAGCATACCTGGAGCCGATTTGTTAAAATAATGTTTGGATACATTGCAGCCACATCTAGATGATAAATGAGGGGGCATTCTTCACGTATAGGTTCATCTTGCAATCTCAGAAGCTGCATAAAACAACATATTAACGACAAAAGAAATTGCTATTTCTAGCAAATTTCACAAAATGTTCCTAGTTTGCCATCAAAATACTGGTAAATGACTAAGTAACCATAAGACAAAAATACTAAGAAACTATTGCAAGCTTTAAAGAATGTCCGAAAAGTATCAAATACAAATATTTGCAGAATGTCTGACAACATAAAAAATAAAAAAATAAAAACAAAATATTTGCAGCAACAGATAATGAAGATTTTGGTATAAAGCCTCCTATGAATTAAATCAACTATAGACTCATGATCTATATGCAAAATCATAATTAGAGTCCATTTCCTCACTTTAACAATGCATACAATCAATAAAAATTAACATGTAAGACACAGAAACAACCTATATAAGGAATGTAAGATATTAGTGGGAACATCCACTAAACAGATTCAGGAATTAGCATAATAACATAACTCATTCACTTTATAACAGAACACCAGCACCTTTTCCTTGATAGAACTCTTCACTTCATCGTAGTTGGTGATTGATTCCAGTTTCATCTTGCCCTCCACTTGTATAGCATATTGCAAATCTCGATCAAGGTTATTGATTAATTGCTGAAAATTGAATTACTACAATATCAGTCTAAAATGTTCGTATAAAATGATTTGTATCTGAGTAACAATGCATTAGGTCCAAAAACTAATGCATTTTGACAAACCAGACATATATTTCACACCCCAAATGACACTAAAATTAGAAATAAGATGTAAGAGGCAATGATGAATAACAAATATTATGATCAATGATCCAATTAATGTCAAGTATAGATCACCTCATATGTTTCCTACCTGAATAAGAAAAGAAAAGAAAAGAACGAAGGAAAAGAACAAAGGAATTCTTACTTTCTATGTAATTGATATTTTATTTGATGGACAGGTTCATCGCATTGGAAATGTCACCATTCTCAGGATAATAGCCAACTTTTCCAATCAATGTATTAGTTGAAATCAAGACAAACTGAGTGAAACAGAACAAATCTGCTGGACAACTAAGCCATGTAATGAATAATATAACAATTTCTAATTTTTAACAGGTCTATTTATCAGATCCATAATGTCATGCTACATAAACTATTTCTGCAATTGGTTCATCCACTTGTGTAAATCATATGCAATTGGTGGAAGGAAAGAATTGGATAAAATAGTTATATATAAGACAGATGTGGATGACTTGCCTGATAGGCAGATGGATCAAGCTTAAAACTAGTTGGAAGATCAGATCTAAAAACACCACTTTCAAGGCATTCCACATGACCACCTATATAGGTTTCACTCTCGAGAAGGTGATTATTGTAGAACTTCTCTGGATCTGATTGATGTTTGTTAGGGCAGATGACATTTGCCTTGTAGGCCTGCAACAAATGAGAAATCAAGATTACACAAATGGAAGAACGCTTCTCAGAGCTTCAGTGTAAAGGAGCACAATAACACACCTGGACCATAAGAAGCATTTCACAAAGGGTCCCACTACCTTTGCGCAAAACCTCATCTGGTGACATGGGAATTATAGTTGCAAGAGAGAAAATGAAGGGATGAACATAGGTCATATACAAGTAATATGTTGAAACAGCATCAGAAACTGAATAGGAAGCCATCATCTGCCATAATATTTTTACAGCAAAAACAGCATCAGAAATGTTTTCAATTCCAGAATGCAAAAACCTACTAAGATGCAATCAATGCTGATGATGTATATTGGTAGAAAAATTGTCAGTTCTCACCGCTAGAACTAAAAAATCGCTGTTAGGTCCTTTCTTGTAAGTTTAAACTTTTGAATTTAATTTTGCCTCAACATATTATGATAGCGAGATGACCATGAAACCTCATGTCCAGATACTTATATCATATAAAGTTCAATCCATGTGTGATTTTAAGTGATTTTGGATGCATGCATCATGTCACTTAGTTAAACTCAGCATCAGAGTTTTAAGTACTATTACACGGCCATTTTATAAGCTTGAGATATTGGTTATAAATAATCCAGAACACTTATTGTAGCCCAGAGACTAAAGGACACATATCTCTGCAGGCAAGACCTACCTCAGATAGCAATATTGATCATTAGAAATTTCCAAAAACAATATAAAATTGATAACCCAGAAACTACAAAAACAAAATCGAAAAGGGACTTCCAAGTGAAAAGGAAAATATATTAAATCAGCACAGAAAATATGCAATTAAAACTTTATCAGACTCTGTATCTTACAAAATCAAGCATAAATATTGGCTCATTTTCTTAAATACTACAACCAAATGGTGGTAATTAACAAGCATAATACTTTTGATTCTACCCTGCTGTATCATCTGATATTGCAGACATTTTCTAAAATCTAGTCCTTCCATAAAATTTATACTAGTGCCTATAAATTAGTTTCCATCTCTGGTATAACAAGTAGAAAGAACTAGGCAAATCTAGAAGGCAAAACCATTAGGTAAACAATGAGTAGGTCATTTTAGATGCCTCGTACCTGAGGCTTTTCCTTTGCAAAGCGAACCATATCCTCTGGGTTCACCTCCAGGGGATCATAACCCAACTTTGCCTTTGTAACCGCCTGTATGATCAAAAGAATTATAGTGTCAACTTTTCCATTAAAGAACAAAACAATAAAGGTCAAGATCCTTGCACCTTCAAAATAAATAAACTCAAGAATCAATATCTTGAACCATTAGAAGTGCTATGTCTGTATGAAGTTTTGACAGCAAAACATTGTAATGTTTCTGTTTCAAAACTTCACCTGGGTTTATCACAAAGAAATGGTACACATGAGAAATTGTAAGAATACGATTCCATCCTTTTAACACAGATTTCATTGCATGAGAGAACAATGACATAGCCATGGACAATGGTTTAGGCTGTTTTGCACAATAGGCAAAAGGATCACACTGATCCTTGCCACTTGTAGAGAAAATAAGGGCACATGCAGCATTACTCACAATAATTACAATAATTAATAACAATAAATATTAAGCACATCGTTTGCCAATAATGGCATGATTTTATGGCTACTTTTAGGGCATAAAACCAAATGTCAACCATAATAGATAAGACTAAAATGTGTGTTTGTATCAATTTTTTCTAGCAAACAAAGCATGATCAAATTAAAGAAAAGAAATTTAGCCAACAAGTTGTCCACAAAAAATAAGGACATGCTTTGCTACCACTCTTCAAAAATCGTAACCTTGAGAAAATAAAGAAGAGATTACTTGACATAGAAAAAATGATAAATAATCAAGAGCTTAGTCAGGGAAAATCAATGCATTTATTATTCTCAATAATAATTACAACAAGAAGAAAAAAAGGCTATCAGTGAACCCAAATTGAACATTTGCACCTTTAGGCCATGGCTCCCTTGGGGGAGATAACTGTCACGTTTGACCCATGCAAAACAATCCAAATGGCAAGCAAATTTTGAACGACATTCCCCTTGATTTTCATCACATTGAAATCCTATCTCCTGAAAGAACAAAAAGGGAAAAGAAGAAAGAATATTTGAGTAGCAATAAGTAAAACATCTAATATTCACTAAAAGTTCAAGAAATTCTTAACTGGAGCCAAAATTGAAATGCCCCTAAAGTTAAGAAAATATGGTAAAGATTGATCCATCCACGTTCAACTCTAGTAAATTAAAAAGTGATACTCAAAATAAAGCTAGTCAATAGATGAAAATCATCAAGGTTATCAGGCATGAAAATATCTAGCTAACAATGCTTTTTTCTTTTGAAACCAAACTCACACTTGCAGCATTAGCACCAAGGTCAAATAATCCTAAGAAATGGGATGCAAAATTGTCCTGAACAATAATGTTGAATTTTTGTCTTTTATATGCTTTAAACATGGATGAAAATGAATACCATTGCCACAGGTTAGAAATTTATAGTCTTTAATTTGAGTAACAAAATAAAAAAGAAAGAACTTCATAGTTTATCTGAAGAACAATTTTAGTCAGAGAAAAGCTTTAGTTGGCAGGTCATGTTAAATAAACTTTTTGAGTTATCCATCATCAAATTAGTATTCCATATTCTATCATGTATAACCAATTACTGAGACCAATTGAATGCATAAAAAATATATTAATTTCAAAACTATATTCTTAGCAAGAAAAGTTAGATCAGAATTAACTTTTAAAACTCATTCCCGAGCATCAAACACCAAACAAGGTTAAAGGTTAGCAGGGAAATTGAGAAAAACCATAACATTCAAAGCATTCCAAGCTGGTTCAGCATTACAAAAACGGAATTCTTTGTAATCCATTTGTAGACATATTAAATTCATAGTTTCAACTTATGATATTCAGAATTGAAACTGTGAGATTCCAACTAGAAATGATCAACGGGTGTTCATTAAAGAGGTCGATAGTATAACAACTTGACAATTGGGTTCAAACTTTCTCTAAGCTACATAAAAGTCAAAACCAAGTAAAACCGTATTACCAATTCTAGATCAGTGACCTACAACAACAATAATCACATCTTTTTTGTTACTGCAGAAAAGGAAACTTATTAAAAAGCATAATAAGAGATGCATTGTCAATTAGGAAAGCCATAAACTTAGATAAAGAAAAACAAACTTGCACACACAAATAAATTATTTCCTTTCAGTAATAAAAATAAGCTAAAGGCAAAAGACATCTCATGGATCAAGTATATGTGAATAATAAGGATAAGCTACGTACACCACTCATTTTAATACCATAATGTGCTGCTCTTCTTTCCAGGAATGGCCAGTCAAAATAATCACCATTGTATGTAACATAAATACCAGGCTTCACCTCTTGCATGTGGGCAAACCATTGTTTAAGAAGTTCTACCTAAAGGAAACACCAGATCATTTGATGTGAGAAAGCACATACCTCAGCAGCCTGAAAATGTTACATGCAATCAAATTGATGAACCTCATATGGTATTACCTCGTTTTCCACATTTGTCACTTTAAAACACCCTTCAAATTCTGGTTTTGGAGTATACTCTAAATCCTCTATATCCTCCCCCACACACTGACGAAAAGAGCAATTAGAGACAAACCAATTATCCAAAGTCAACAAGGAAATATGTCTATCAATAAACTCACAAAAATAATAAATAAATATAATAGATTACAAATGCAAAAATGCCATTGGAGATATTAGAATCTGCTAGCCAATGGATTTTGAAGACACTTCTCTTTTCTTCATCAATTTCAATTGAGAAGGGGTATCAGGTTAGTTGTGCTATTGAGGCTTCTTTCATTCTTTTGTAAATCTTAGGAGGTTATACTGTCTTAGGAATCCCATAAGTTTGGCTTGCATATTCAGTAAGTAACTTTTACAGGGCTCTAGTTGATTTTTGTTATCTGTTGTTCTAATAATATACTTATGTCTCATATCAAAAAAGGGATTAGGATTTGCTAGTACCTTCTTGTCACAGCACTTAGGTTTGAGAGTTGCATCTTTGCCAAACAAAAATAATGACCTTTGCTTCAGATAGATGTGACTCGAAACTTATACCTTCAATCAACTATTATGAATTTAATGCTTTCCTCAAAAATGAAGAAACTGCTGCATGGCCAGGAAAACAACTCCTATATGATGGTACTACATTCAAAACAATACCAACCTGAAAGAGCTTCATAAGCCACATAAAAAATCTAAAAGAAGTTAACTTTTGTTTAGCTGTTTTTTCTGTACAATCCATATCTACCCATTTATAAGATAGGTTACTTCTTTAGCCATTAAGTAAGATAACTTCCTACCCATCTTTCCTGGCATTCTCATTAAGACAAGATTATTTTTGTTTCACAGTTACCGATTCTGAAACATCCAAATCACATGAATCTCCATAAAAAGTAAATTTAAAATGAAGGAATTCTCCAAAAGAATCATTGCAATGCAACATAATAATAATTTTTTTATTCACTCAATTATTGGTAATGCTCAACAACACACAGCAAAGCAAGAGGCATGCCTAACAAAGTTGAAAAAGAAGACCACAAAATGTTATTTCTTAATAGCCTTTAGCAGAAAAAGCAAAAATTGCATATACCTCTCTGTTAATGATCAGGTAACCTTCTCCATCAAGCATGTACGATATCATCATTATTATGTCATATTCTGCATCTGGAAATTTGAGAGGAAGCTTTGTGGTCTCAATATCAAATGCACAAACATGAACTTCAGCACGTTGCAAAAGATCAGTCCTCTTCTCAAGCACAACACCAGTACTAGATACATTAACATCATACCACTGCCCGCAGCGCACATCTAACAAGCATAAACTTCTTCGTCTCAAAAATGAAAGCAAGTTTACATTTTAACTTCAATAACAACAAGGTAATAACTTCAAAACCCACAGAACAAAATGAGAAGTTACCATTGTCAATGGCAAAGCGAACATGGTACGGAACATCATACTCACGGAGATCAACAATACAATCTAGAAAGTCTTGATGTCGTTGCTCTCTGCAAGTCGAACACAGAAATAGAGTCAGGACCAGGGAAAGTGATACCATTTGAAATGAGATGCCAATGGTCAATGCTATGCTAAATAGAAAAGAAAAGAAATGTTCCCAAGAAAATGTAATATCTGCACAAACCATACTCAAATTTAGAGTACAAAGCTTTACCGTTTTCCTGTTAATATGGACTCATACGCTTCTGCAGCATCAAACTTTGCCTGGTTCCTCAAAATAACATGTAATAGATCTTTCTTGACTTCCATTAGTTGTTGAACAGTATCAAAAGATATTTTTATGTAGGATTTATGTAAGCCAGACAAATGATTTTTCTGTCCATGACCAAATAAAACAATTAGAAATATTTATTCAAAATAGTACACACATAAAGCATAACAAAACACATATGCCAACAAAACCGGTGATACTTGGTAAACAGTAAAAAAAGCCGATATGGTTAAACACATTTGCAGGCCAATGCCATAGACATAAAAACTATAATCAATAAAGTGCCTTTCCTAAAAGAACCTAGCAAGAAGAATATATGTCCACAAAGATCAACACTAAAGTTATGACAGAAACAGCGGAATAATTTCTCACAAGCAGTACAGCATAAGAAACAAACAGATGTTATTAAATTAATCAAAAGATGGCTACAGTAAAAAGGTGAGGCAGCAGTCCATCACTAGAGCCAGAATAATGGATGTTTGACCTTCTCTATTAAAAAAATATATATTTGATACAAAACATCAAAATTTGTTAACATAGAGAAGAAAGTGTCCCGAAAATCTCTTTGATAAGGAAGCCCAAAATGATGTCCAAAAACAAATTCTGCATTGCAAATATTTGATTCTCCTCCTTGCAAAATTGAAGTTGCTAGAGATTAAGTAGAAGCTCAAACTTTCAAGTCAAGTGGTAACTTTAAATAAGCAATTGCACATAAGCCTAATCTACTCACTTCACTGCTTCCAAAGGATAAGAACAACCTTTCTAAGATGAGTAAGTTCAAAAGAACAAATTCTAATCAAGAGGTTTATGTACATATATATTTACATATATCTGCAGCAGTCAACCATTCAAGTGTTCAATATGAACATACAAATTTTTGCCAATTGAATTTCAGACTTGTCCAAGCTTTCATGAACACAAGAATTCATGATACTTAGAGTAAATTCTTCCCATTTTGATCATCTGACTTCCATTTACTGCAAACCCAGAACATTCACAAAACTTAATCAAAGTTACTTGTATTCATGAAATTCTCTTAAAGCATGGCCAACATTTATCCCACTCTCAGATGATCCCTTTTTCCTGTATTTTCCAGAGGGGGCTGCATTGATTTCAAATGCCCAATCAATACTCCTTTCAGGAACCTCCACTAGATCCACACATACAATTCATAAAAGGAATATCAGATATTCTCTGGAAGTTTGAACAAAGGTAGTATACCATTATGTAAGAATATAGCCTCATATGATTTATTTACCTGTTAACCGTGTACCTACAATTTTCTCTTTTACTACAAGAAGATTTCCTTGACTCTTTGGGGTGAGACTCAAGACTGATCACCACGTTTGGATCCAATTACATCAAAACTCAAGAAAACAGCAACCAAGTCTTATAGCTCCTGAACCACCTCAGTCAATTATTTTATGCTGGTTTATGAATTAAAATTATATAGTATAAATATATAAAATATTTAATGTAGCCCACACCAAAAGTTTGAGAAAGAAATGTGCTTGTTGACTAGAGTAATCAAAATAACCATAAGATCTAGTAATCACTTTGTCAAAGTCCAATTGCACAACAAGTACCACAATCAAAATTTAAACTTTAAGGCTTAATTTTGCTTCTCATGATCATTATATCTGAATCAAAATTTATAGTTCAAAAACCTAAGTCCAGCTTTACCCAAGCATATTTGAGGCTCCATAACTAATACTGAAATCCAAATTACTTCTTCCCCATAACCCCACCCCAGATATTCTGAAAGCAAGGTGAACAATGCTGAGACTAGAAATAATGAAAGAAGACAAAGTTTGTGAAGTTGAACTGTTGAAGATAAAGTCACTCACCAAATCAAGGTCCTCTTTATCCAAAATTTCAATATCAGCAATCTGACTTTCATATCTTCGCTTCAAATACACCTCAACATCCATTTCCATTTTGTTCTGTAATAATTGGATCATCATAGTTATTATCAACACCTTACACCTACAGCTATTAATTATACATTCAAAAAGGAATGTCGTTAAACCTTCGTGGCTGCATAAAAATAAGGACGGAACTTATATTTTGACTTGAAAGTGGAACCATTCTGCAATATGAAAAGATGGTTAAATGATTTCATATCTTTTAAATAATGCATAAACAATTTTCAAAAGTTATATCAAACAACTGTTCTTTTATGTTAGAAGAAAATAGGAGTTTACCTGAGAAACAAAATAAAGATCAATGCAACTATAAACTTTATGAGTGTCTTGATCCTCCCAAGATGACTGCATAATGCAAAACAAAATCAATAATTTGAAATAAAGACAATATGGACATTTGAACATCACTCACAAAGAAATCAAACTTAAATTTTTATATGGAAGAGAGGATAATTAACACCCCCAATAAATAATTAAACAAATAATAAACAGTAAATCAGAAACAACAATCTAATGGAGTGAACTTAAGCCAATAGTTTGAATTCAAGCAATTGCTTAATCAGCAAAAAAAATTTTTCCCCTTTCGATATCTTGTAGATAAGGAAATGTCTTACAGAAGCAAAAGTGAGTAGCCAACCAAGGCGTTTCTGGCCTTCGGTGAAGAGATCGCAGCCAAGCTTTGCCTCCAACTCCTCTTCGGCACTCCGTCTAAGCTTCGGCTTTTTCGCTTGTCTATAGTCTCTGCGCTCCCATCTTCTGTCGTCCATTGTAATTTTGTTGGGTCTTCGATTTGACGATTTCAGTGAAAGTGATTCTCTAAAAACCCTTGCGATCTGATAATATGAGATTAAGAGGGAGCGAGCGCATTTTCCCGCGCTCTTCTGCTCGCTCTTATTTCTTTTATTTTTTTATTTTTTTTCTAGATGTCTGCTTTAATGACATAATTACCCCTTCATTAAATGGGCCAGACAAACTAAGCCTTCTCAATACTTAACTGCCGCCCGCTAGGAAGCCCACTTACCGATTAAAACTTATAAACATGCAGTCCTATATAGCTCTATTTTAATAATAAAAAACACTCAAATGAACCTTAAATAAATTAATAAATTATACTTTTAATTAGAAAATAGGATTATAAAATCAAAATAAGATTGAATAAAAATAAATTAAATATGATATGATAAAATTAAATGATGCATATGTTGTGTTATACTTGATATATGATTCGATTAAATTTCATATTTTTCATCCCCAATTTAATTTAAATAAAAAATAAATAAATATTCAAATATAATTATTATATATTTAAATAATTTTTATTTATAATTTTATACAATCATTTTTTTGTGAAAATAAATTTTATTTATATTATATTTATTTTAATAATTTATCTATTCAAATATTTTAAAAATATAATTTACAACAATACATATGAGCTACTTTTAAAAATAAAATTTATTAAACACTTAACTAGTTCTCTCTCCAAATGATTTTTTCAACAGCATAGCAAAAACTGAATTTCTAAAATCAACAACAATCCCATAATAACAACAACCCCCGAGTTTGTTTGTTTTTTAAATAAAAAATCTATTTTAATGTAAAAAAAATATAATAAAATTATGCACATTACTTATAATTATAGTAAGAAAAGTCTATATATCAGATTATATACATAATATTACTTGCCTAATATACAAATGGCTTAAACCTTTATTATAAAAATGCAACGAGACACCATATCTTATCCAAAGGATATATACATGAAGTGTTTATTGGGTTCTATATGAAGCATAGACAATAAATATTTCAAGGACTTTGTAGCAATTTGGGAAAATTTAAAGAAAAATAAAAATAAAGTGAATTTGCAGATTAATTAATGAATGAGTATATGTTTAAAAATTAAACCTTATTCTAATATTTAAATTTTTGCTATTTTCTATAAACTCAAATATTATATTTAAATTAATTTTGTATTAAATAAAAACAATTTATTTATTGCTTCAATGGAAACATAACAAAGCATTTGTATTACTAAAAATTTATTTTAGATGTATAGAAAAATGGTGTGGTTTATCCAGATTCAGGGTCTTCAGTGCAACCTTAGAATTATTTGTTGTTAGTTTAGGGACTATGAAATTTTAAAATTATTTGTTGTGAGACTTTAAAATAAAATTAATTAGTTTGTTATTTTTAATTTTTATGATACTTAGTTTTATTTTCTCTTATTAATTAAAGTTTACCTTACCTAATATTATCTTATAACCTGCAATGCGAAGTAAATTTCAAAATCAAAATTGTACAGTGATCAAACACACTCGCCCAATAGACTAGATGCTTGCTTGCTTCTCTTCAACAGCATCGAAAATCAAAAGTGAAAGGTGAAAAATAGATCATGGCCGTTGTCATATTGTTTCTTACAGTTCACAAATCTGCAATTTCTCTTCTCTTTCATTGTCTGATTTGATATTTTATTCTCATAGCTCCTACTTTGAAATTTTCTTATATGCAGATTTTACTTATAGTTAATAGCTAGGTATTCTCTTCTTGTGTTTCTGAGCAAATATAAGAATATTTTCAAGGCTTTGCCAGAGTCTACAGAATAAAATGGCATTAGATTAGATTTCTCTTATCGATTGTGATACCATATATATGTGTAACATTTCAGAAGTGGTGTCATATACTGTCACATTGTGCTGTAGGTTGTTTAACCTATGTTTTCATTGTTAGCTAATTGTTGTGTAGCATAAGACTTTATTGATTACATTTCATTCTATGCATTACTCCACATTGAAGGTGTTCTTGTGTTTATTGATTACATTTCATTCTATGTACAGTTTATTAACAAATTGGGTATTCTGAGTAGAAATTGTTCATGTGCTTCTGCTATGTGTGTACAAATAGTGATCCTAACAATCTCTCTCTGAAAACTTACAATACTTGATTGGGGAATCACTGTTGTACTTATGCTCAATCAGTCTTCTAAAGATGCAGCAAATATTTTTTGATCACACACTATTATTTTCAGTTTTATTTCTCTAGATTTTTCTTTTCTCACTAAATCTAATTTGTTATTTTAAATGATACATTTCGGTTTGCTTTAACATCTTTTCAACTAATTTTTTTTTTTTTTTCACTTTCGCAATCCCAACATATAAAACAGTTTTAAGTATCCTGATGTCAATCTAAAAAGGGTGTGTTTGGTTTGAGGATTGGAAGGGGAAAGGAAAAGATTATGAGGATTCATTGGTTTGTTGATGAAATTTGAGGAAATTAGGATTTGGCTAAGGAATTCTAATTACCACCAATATGGGAATAAGTACTTAAGATTAAATTATCAATTAAAGACATTAATTAACATATTTAAACTAATAAATAATTAACAAATTTATAAATAATATAAACGGGATAATAATTCAGAGATTTGAAAAGATGGGATGGTAAAGCAGAAAAGGATTTAAATATTTAAATTTACATAATAATAATAATAATAGAAACATTTCCTTTTTCTTTTAGGATATCGAATACAACTCTACTGACTACAATACTAGGATTAGGATTTATAACAGAACTAAGTACAATTATATCTTATCAATTTGAATGTTTAAATGTATATAGAATTAACACTGTCATATCAATTTAAATTAATCTATAAGTTATAATCCTAACACTACGCAATCTCTATTTAATAATAACAATAAATAAAATTTTATGGTAATTAAAAGTCAGTTTACAAAATCCAAAGAAGATGGGATTCCGAATTAATTTCTAACATTGTAAGCTATAAATATTCCAACATAATAGTTGCAAATATCATACCAACATAAATTTTTAATCTGAAATTTCTCCCTTGATATTTTCGCCATGAAGATAATCTTTTTGTTCTCACTCTGTTTCTGTTTCTATTTCTTTTTATTATTTTCCAGTATTAATGCCCATCAACCTCCTTCACGTCATGATGTCAACAAATACCACCTACATGGTTTAACAAAAAACAATCAAAACCATCAACTACAGGGTCTAAGAAAAAGCCATAGCCATCAAAGCTATCAACTTCAACTAACCAAAGTGACTGGCCCCGAGGCCATTGCGTTTGACTGCAATAATACAGGACCATATACTGGAGTTTCCGACGGAAGAATCCTTAAATGGCAAGGAGAACAACTTGGTTGGATAGAATTTGCAACTACTGCACCAAACAGGTAAAAATTTAAGGAACGTATCCATATAATTTTACTTATTGAATTCGAGAACTAAACATTTTAGTTTTATATTGTTTATCATATTTTTTATATTTATTTTTAAAATTAGTTAAAATTACTTTTTAATTCTTTTTAGCTAAAAATTAAACTGAACCAAACGAAAAATGATTGACTGATCAATTTGGTTCACTGGTTTAATTGGGTTCGCCACCCCTTACTTGATACGACTAACTGGAATGGAATTTGATCATTTATTTATTTTTTATTATTAACAATTTGTATTTCATTAGGCCTAGAGAGTTATGTGATGGGTCAACCAATACAACTATAGAAGCTTTATGTGGAAGGCCATTAGGTATTAAATTTAATCCTAATACTTGTGATCTCTACATTGCTGATGCTTATTATGGACTTATGGTAGTCGGACCAAAAGGTGGTCTTGCCCAACGACTTGTTTCCTCAGCCGAAGGAATTCCCCTCACCTACACAAATGCTTTAGACATTGATCCAAATACTGGGGTTGTTTATTTTACCGACAGTAGCCTTTTTTTTCAAAGGAGGTATCAGTTATCTTTCTTTCTTTCTTCTTAATTTTTTTCAAATGATCGCATTAATTAATTAATGGTATATTAATATTAATGTTATATTTGATGCAGTCAATTTCTTTTGCCAATCATAACCGGTGATAGAACTGGAAGGTTATTGAAATATGATCCCAATGCAGAGCAAACGAAAGTCAAAGTCATGTATCGAGGTTTAGCATATGCCAATGGGGTTGCTTTATGCAAGGACAGTTCATGCCTTCTTGTTGCTGAATCAAGTACAAATAGAATTTTCAGATTTTGGCTTCATGATCAAGGTGAAACAAGAAATTATTATACTCCAGAATTTTTTGCTAAGGTTCCTAGTTTTCCAGACAATATCCAGAGGACCGAGAAGGGAGAATTTTGGGTGGCACTGAATATTGCAAACGAGAATGGGAATGAACCTGCGGGTATTAAATATGATGAATTAGGGAATATTATTGATGTTCTACATGGAAATGCTTTGGTAAGTGACATTGTAGAACATGATGAAAAATTGTATTTAGGATCTTCAGTGCAACCTTATGTAGGTGTCACAGTGACAAAAGTTTAGATTTTAGTTTAACAGTTTAAAGTTTAGTTAAAGAGTTTAGAATTTTGGTTAGCTTAGGGACTATGGAATTTTAAAATTATTGGTTTTTAGAGTGAAAATAAAATAATTTAGTTTGTTATTTTTAATTTTTATTATACTTAGTATTTTTGAGAAAGTTTTTTCTCTAATTAAACCTAATCTCTCTCTTACAGCAGTAAAAAATATATTAAAGCATACAAAAGACATTACAACCTGCAATGCAATGCAAACTAAGAACTAAATTCCAAACTGTACTCGCCCAATAGCCTAGATGCTTGCTTCTTCTCGACAGCATCGAAAATGAAAGTTAGAAAGGAGATCATGGCTGTTGTCACACTGTTTCTTACAGTTCACAAATCTGCAATTTCTCTTCTTTTCCAATGTCTGATTTGATATTTTATTCTCAAATCTCCTATTTTGAAATTTTCTTATATGTTTTGTTTTGCCGATCGAATTTTGGGTTACCAATCTTCTCAGACCCAACATGGTAAGATACATTTTCATAACTAATTCATAATTTTTTTTTTAATTTTTTAATTTTATGGTTTAACTGAAAAATTTTGGCTGTCTGCTAAAACTAATACCCAATACCGGGTTGGGCTGTTTTTCGATAATGCTTACTGGGTTTCTGTTCTTAGTCACATCTTAAAGTGATTGGCTATATGATGTGAGTAGTAATTTCTTTGCTTTTTCGTCTTTGATTCTATATTTTCTTTTCCTAAGTTTTCCTGGTTTGAATTATTTTTAGTTGATAAACATAGTTTTTCAAGGCTTACAACTGATTTACGCGATCACTCGGTGGCTGTTTTGAAGATGATAACTTAAAACCTAAATTTTTATATGGAAGTGAGGATAATTAACACTCCAAATAAATAATTAAACAAATAATAAACAGTAAATCAGAAACAACAACGAAGTTGGGAATCTGATGGAGTGAGCTTAAACCAATAGTTTGAATTCAAGCAATTGCTTAATCAGCAAACTTTTTTTTTCCTGTTTAGATATCTTGTTGATAAGGAAATGTCTTACAGAAGCAAAAGTGAGTAGCCAACCAAGGCGTTTCTGGCCTTCGGTGAAGAGATCGTAGCCAAGCTTTGCCTCCAACTCCTCTTCGGCGTTCCGTATAACTATAAGCTTCGGCTTTGTCGCTTGTCTATAGTCTCTGCGCTCCCATCTTCTGTCGTCCATTGTAATTTTGTTGGTTCTTCGATTTCAGTGAAAGGGGTTTTCTGAAAACCTTTGCGATCTGATAAGATGAGGGTGCGAGCGCATTTTCCCGCGCTCTTCTGCTCGCTCTTATTTCTTTTATTTTTTATTTTTTTTCTAGATGTCAGCTTTAATGACATAATTACCCCTTCATTAAATGGCCGGTCAAACTAAGCCTTCTCAATACTTAATTGCAACCCGCTACGAAGTCCACTTACCGATTAAAACTTATCAACACTCAAATGAACCTTAAATAAATTAATAAATTATACTTTTAATTAGAAAAATCAAAATAAGATTGAATAAAAATAAATAAAATATGATATGATAAAATTAAATGATCCATATATTGTGTTATACTTGATACATAATATGATTCGATTAAATTTCATATTTTTCATCCCCAATTTAATTTAAATAAAAAATAAATGAATATTAAAAAAATAATTCAAATATAATTATTATAATATTATTTATAATTTTATACAATTATTTTTTGTGAAAATAAATTTTATTTATACTAATCATTTATCTATTAAAATATTATAACAATATAATTCACCATAATACATATGAGCTACTTTTAAAAATAAATTTTATTAAACACTTAATTAATTCTCTCTCCTAATGATTTTTTCAACAGTATAGCAAAAACTGAATTTCTAAAATCAACAATAATCCCATACTAGCCCTGCCCTTGAGTTTTTTTTTTTTTTTAAATAAGAAATAAAAATCTATTTCATGGTAGAATATAATAAAAAAGAACCAATCTTTGGATTACAAAATTATGCACATTACTTATAATTATAGTAAGAAAAGTCTATTATGTCAGATTATATACATAATATTACTCGCCTGATATACAAATGGAGACATCATACCTTATCCAAAAGATATATACATGAAGTGCTTATTGGGTCCTATATGTAGTGTAGATAATAAATATTTTACAGAGTTTGTACAATTTGGGAAAAATTTAAAGAAAAAAATAAAGTGAACTTGAAGATTAATGAATGAATATATTTTTAAAAATTAAACCTTATTCAGGTTTAGAGCAAGTATTATCGGTTTAAATCAATGCCTTTTATTATTAGTTTGTGTTTGAAAGATTAATCTTTTGGATCTGATAAATTAATCCCTAGTTCTTGAAGATGTTAGATTGTTGCAGATATATAGATTTCAGCAAGGGGATTTATTGGAATACCAGTTAGATGGATCAACTCATGTGGTAGAATACAACTAAAAGAAGCCACTCTTTACTTATTTGTAAGAAAGCTTGTATGTTAGTCCGTTCTTTAGCAAGTACCAATCTTATGTTTTATCTTATATTTGAATCTAGTTAGATTTATTATTGGTTGGTATAGCTATTGTAAGTTGGTTGTTGATTTAATGGACATTTCTTTTGATTTAAATAATAATAATTTGAAAGGATCTGACTGAAAGAAAGGGTCAATATGCAATGTTAATTAATAGTTTATAAGTGATAATTGATATATTTGACAATTTATTTAAAAGGTGATATCTAAAATTAAATTAGCATTTAAGCTGGTTTTTAAATTAACACCTAATTATTAGATGTTTAACACTCGTAATTAAGACTAAACCTATCTAAATTGGCCGATCAATTCGATTTCAGTCCAGTTTTGAAATATAATTTATCCCTTCAATTGAAAGATAATAAAATGCATTTGTATTACTAAAAATGTATCGGGTTGAGTAAGTACGAGAAGTTACATAAATCAAGTATCGGAAGATCATGGCAATATCTGGTGAAATATCATTCCATGGGTAACATAAGAAAAAATTAGTTTAGAAACCAAAAGAAGTAGAGTGCAGTTGGAGTATCAATTAGAAATTGAAAAGGAATATAGTCTGAAAATTTAGAATAAAGAGATAGAAGCTGAAATTGAAGATACAGAAACCAGAAATAAAGAAGAACAGGCAATACAGATACTAATTCTGGTTATAATTTGATCAGAGATTATGCTAATAGAGAAAAGTTAGCTATTGTACTAGTGTACGTGGATGATTTAATTATAATAGGAGATTACGAAGAAGAAATTCTCTGAACTAAGGAGAATTTGTCAGTTCGTTTACAGACGAAAGAACTTGAACAGCTAAAGCATTTTCTTGGTTTAGAAGTCGAACGTCCTTAAGAAGGAATATTTCTTCATGCCAATGGAGCCAAACACCAAAATGTGTGCTTACGAAGGGAAAGATTTAGAAGATACTATAATGTACCGGCAGTTTGTGGGTAGTCTTATCTACTTAACTTTAAGAAGATTGGATATTTCTTTTGCAGTTGGTGTAATGAGTCGTTACTTGCAAAATCCAAAAAAAAAACTCATTTGGAAGCAGTTCGTCGAATCCTGAGATATGTGAAGACTACGTTTGGATACAGTATTATGTATAAGAAAGGTGGAGATTACAAGCTAATTGGCTATTGTGATGTTAATTATGTAGTAGATTATGATACCCGACGCTCGACTATCGAATATGTTTTTATGCTTAGGTTCAGAGCAATTTCTTGGTATAGCCAAAGACAGTCAACAGTGTCTTTGTCAACCACAGAAGCAAAATACCAAGCGACGGCAATCGTAGTTCAAGAGAGCACTTGACTTATGTAACTGTTTGAAGACTTGCATCAGCCAATGGAATGTCCAGTTTCCTTGTTTTATGACAATTTGTCAGCAATACGTTTGATAGAGAATCTAATTTTTCATGCACGAACTAAGCATGTAGAGGTGCATTACCATTTTATCAAAGAGAAAGTCTTTGTAAGGAGAAATTAGATTAGAGCATGTCAGAATAGAGAAGCAAGCTGCATATTTGTTTACGAAAGGCTTGAAAGTTTTTGTTATTAGCTCGACATGACAAATAAAGTAAAAGCTGGTGTTAAGGGGGAGTGTTAGAATTACAATACTAGCATATGATGGGTTGATCGAGTTTATTACTATTTTTTTAGTTTAATAATTGTTAACATTACGTTAGTGGGAAGTCTGAGAAGAAAACGTGACTTTATGGCATCATGGAGAATATGATGGAGAAAATCAAGATTATAAAATAGTGGTTAGTTTGTTTTCCTAGTTTTTAGTTAATGGATTTTATCTCTTATAAACCTATATATATGCATTCATTTGCTTTGAATAAAGCATCTATTAGATGCTGTTTAAAAAAATAGAGATCTAAGTTTATTTTGGAATAACACTTCCTTGTGCTTAGTCATACTAGCTTGTTGCTTCGTATGATCTGTATTCAACAAATATCACTAAATAAAAGTAATTTATATTTATAGTTAATGTTATGTTTGGTTGGATAAAATAGAATGAAAAAAAAATAATAAGATTAGGAATGAGAGTAAAAATGAGAACGAGAATAAAATTATATTTGGTATAGCTAAGAATGAAATGGGCATTTCACCTCATTTTTATGCTTGGTGTAGAAAACTAATGGAATAGAAAAAACAATAAATGACAATAATACTTTATAACAAAATATAATTAAATATCTATCAATAGTTTGTATAGAGAGATTAATGGATTATGATTAAGGTTTAAAGCTTTGGTTTATTTATTTTTTAATAAAATGATAGCTCTAAAATTTAGAAAAATAATAACAATAGTCTTATTCTAAATTTAATTAATGAATGATGAAATGATTCATTTTGTGAGAGAATTGGAGATTCTGTCATTTGATGGAATAGTCTATTCCTATTCTACAATATATATCAAGCAGTTTTTTTTTATCCATTTTCATTCTCATTTTCATTTCTTGACATTTTATTCCATCTAATCAAAGGTACTGTAAATATCTTAAAAATTTATAGAAAAATCTTAACTTTTGCTAATAATTTTTACCTCAATAAGTTTAAAAATAAATTTTAAATAAATATTCTTAAATTTTATTTAAATTTAAAATTTTAAAATTTTTAATTCAAAAATTTCACTAAGTCCTCACAATTCACCCTTTCAAAATCTTGTTTGCTTTTTATCAAAATATATATAATTGATGAGCTAACCAACTAAAGACCAAAATATACTTAAGAGGCAATTTGAAAATGTTAATTTACTTATTGTTTATATTTTTTATTTTAATTATTTTTAATCAAGCAGTTAGTGTTTGGTTAAGAAGTATAAAAAAAAACGTTTATGTTATAATTTAAATCTACTTTTAAGAAAATCCCTTTTTGTATTAATAAATTGCCAAAATAAATATTATTTAATATTAAATATTTTATTATACATGTATTAATAATATTGTTTTATTTAAAGATCGGAAGAGTAATAAGTGTGTGTGTGAGATAAAGAAGTTACTTTAACCTTAATAATTTTTCTCAATATTTCTCAATATTTTATCATACTAAATTACTATAACAACACAAGGAAACAAAATAAATAGTTGTCTTGTCCAAGTGTGGAAGGATTTTCTTGAGCCAGGTTAACGTAGTCCTGAACATAACTGGAATTTCAATACCCTTGTAACCAAACGGAACGGCAAATTTAACACGGGGACAATTTATTTAAACGCCAACTAACGGCCAGGATTTCATCAACGGGGTTATGGCTCACAAACGAAAAACCCTAGCTATTTAAAATCTTTTAGCATCGCCAAATTCTTTTACAAATCGAGGGAGCAACTTCTTCCACCGTCGGTGCATATCTCCTCTCATAGTAAAACAAGTATTTGAACTTGAACTCGCGTCATTTTCTCTGTAATCATTCATCTGTAATGTGTATTGATTTTTTTTTTCTCTGCCGTTTGAGCAGAAATGAAGGTGATCGCTGCATTCTTGCTTGCCGTTTTGGGAGGCAATACAAACCCATCAGCGGCTGACGTAAAGAAGATTCTCGGCTCAGGTATTTTTTTTCATTCATTTTCCTTATAACCCAGATCGTTAATGGCATCTTCTAAGTCTGTTATTTGTTGGACTTTCTTTCAATTGATAGTAAAAATCATGTTATTGATTTTTCAGTATGTTAAGCAGTTTTTTTTATTACGAAAAGAGCATTTGTAAATTGCTTGTATTATGGGATTTTAATGTTGGGTTATTAGCGCGAAATAGAGTCTAATAACGGAGTTGTTTGTGGCTAATCCTTTATAGTTGGAAGGTACGATGGTGAAAATGGTTAAGAAGGAAAAAAATCATTTTACTCGAGCATTCTGATATTGTTTCCTGGAAACTAGAACTGATATTGTGTTGAGATATCACTTAAAGAGATTTTTGAGTTGTATTGAATTTTTGGCTGGCTTTATTTTGCAGTTGGAATTGATGCTGATGATGATAGAATAAATTTTCTTCTGGCTGAGGTGAAAGACAAGGATGTTACTGAGCTAATTGCATCCGGAAGGGAGAAGTTGGCATCAGTGCCTTCGGGTGGTGGTGGTGGTGGTGTTGCTGTTGCTGCTGCTCCAGCTGCTGGTGGTGGTGGTACTGCTCCTGCTGCTGAGGCTAAAAAAGAGGAGAAGGTGGAAGAGAAGGAAGAATCTGATGAGGTAAGATTTATTTTTTTTTAAATTTAAGTTTTGACATTATTTATGCATTTATTTTTTAAATGACAACTTGTTTGCCACGCTTCTAGAATCCTGACTTGTACTTCAATTTTGTTGCAGGACATGGGATTCAGCCTGTTTGACTAAGATCAGAAAGCATTTTTTTCTGTGTGAAAGTTTCTTATATTTGGTTGTTATAAGTTTTTGTTCTGTAGTTGGATAAGATTTTACCATTTTAGAGATTATTGGAACTATTGGAAGTTTTTTTAGTTAATGAAGTGAAGTCAAACATTTTAGTGACAACTGTTTTTTTAGATTCTGTAAGCTAAATAAATAATTATGTGATATTTATAATTAATTATTTTTCTTGCTTAACCTCTTAAAAAACTTATGCTCTTAAGGCTCATGTTAATTCTAAAATTCTTAATCATCAAATAAAACTGTACTACTTAAATCATTAAGTACCTACAAAAGCAAACATTGAGATTACACATCCTACAATATATATATATATATATATAAAACAATGTATGTAGCCTTCCTACTGAATACTCATGTAAGTCACTAAAATGTTACCTTACCTATTTACATGATTAATATTTGATATTCAAAGGGTTAAAAGCAGGCTGTGAAATGTTGTTATTAGAGCCACAGTACAAACCTGAAAGTTTACATCTTCATCCGGTTCACAGTGGTTATGATTTTTCCTAGATATGGGTTCCACTTGCAATTCTTTATTATGCACCAATTGTTAGTTTGCATGCATCCTAGTTTTGTTATAGCTGTTTCTGTAAGCTAACTATGCAACTAGAATTTATGGTCTGTCTCTTAAGTTGGTTTCACGAGTTTTGTGGGATTTTCTTCCACTTTATTTGTTTTTGAATGAACTGTATATTTTGCTTGAGTTATCAATTTGTGAAATAGTTTTTGGATAAATGTTTCAGTGTGTTGGAGTAGGTCTAATTAGATAGGAAGTTGATTCAAATATTTGTGTATTTTTGGGGGGTTTAATTAATTCTACCGTTATTGGTTGAAAGATTGATTGGTACATTTTGGATATGTTTATGGATGTTAATATGTTATCATTTCGATTAATGAGAACATAATATTTATCATATGGGTACTACTGGACTGATTTCAGATGTTGATGTACTTGTTTTATGTGATTGTGTCATTCTTTGATCTCATTGGGGATTTTCTTTGCTGAGGTTTTAAGTATTATTATTTAGATAATATTTATTTAATAATTATTAATTACCTTTCCTAAAGTTTCAAGGTTAATTCCTTGAAGTTTCAAAGTTAATCTCTTAGTAAAATTATAATTAATTAATAATTTATTATTTATAACTTATAAAATTTAAAATTTTATAACAAATATTAAGAGAGTGATGTGTACATTCTTAGAATTTAATTGATTTGATACATTCTTTTTGTTAAAATTTTGCGTCCCTCGTCTATTTTAAAAGGGTATAATAATTTTTGTGAAGTAAGAAAAGTTGCTCTTAATAAGAAAAATTATTGTTAATAATTAAATAAGTATAATAACTGCTGATTATAGTAATAAATTAATTAAAAAGTATTAAAATTAATAGTAATAAATAAAATTAATTATATTTGTTATAAAAATTTTTGCTATTAATTAAATTAATATAATGAATTTTTATATATTAATTATTATAATAAAAGATTTAAAATTTATTTATTTATTTATTTATTTTGAAAGGGATAATGTTGTTGGCATTGCAGATGGGTTCACGCGAAAAAGAGGTGGTGCCGTGGTGGCTAGGGTTAGTTTAATTTTTGTTATTTTAATGAAAAAATATAATTTTATTTTTATTTAATTTTAAACATGATCATATTTATGTTAATAATGATACATTTTTTATTTATAAAAAAATTATTTAATAATTAATTAAGTTATAATTTGTTAAAATTTTTCTATAATATTTAAATTATAGTGTTAGAGAATTTTATACAAAACTCATTGATAATAAAAAAATATTAAATTTTTTCTAATTTCATAAATGTTATATATGTTAATTATAATTTTTATTGTACAGTCTAATTAATTTTTTTTAATGATAGAATAATATCATTGCAGTCTTATATTTTAGTGTAATAAAAATTTAATTTTCTTTATCTTTTATTTCATAATAAATTTATAAATAAATTATTTTTATAAAAAATAAAAATTAAATAGAAAATATGCTTATTTAACAATCAATTGAGAATAAAATTATTAAATAAATAATATATTAATATTAAATAAAATAAATTAATAAATATAATTACTCAAATAGTTAATTGTATCATAAATAAATTTATGGGTTGAGAAAATTAAACAGATTTTATCTATTTTAAAATCGCTATTCCTAATTTTAAGCGAGGTAAATGATAAATATTTAAAAAAAATTATTTAAATAATAAAAATTTAAAATTTAAAATTTATGAATAATAAATAGCTATATATATATATATATAACCATAATTTGGTTAGGGTTAGGGTTTAATGGAATTTGAAATCTAATGAAAAAATAAATATCTCAATGATAATATTTAAAATCTTTAAATAAGAAAGTGATAAATTCCTAATTATAATTTGCCAGAAGTTGTGTTATTAAAAGTATTTTAATTTTTGTGTTATATATTTTAAGTTATTTGCATATATTTTAACTTTTAAAATTTATTTTAATCTAAAGTATATTAGAGGTTTTAATTTTATATTTTAAGATGAGTTTATTAATGTAGTGTAGTAATTTTTAAATAATAATTATTAAAGAATAAAACATTAAATATTGAACATTAAGATAAAAATATATATGAATTTTATTAAAAATTGGTATTATTAAATACTATTGTAATGATATATTTAAAATGTAATAAAAGGAGAACAATTCTAAACCATATTGGAAAAACAATTAATGTAATAATATATTACATAAAATATATTATTTCAAACTTGTGATGTTTCATCAAATATTAAGGACTAATAGAAAATTTTCTTAAAAAGTAAACACCCATTAACAATAACAAAGATTGAAAAATATTATTACAAAGAATCCCTGATAAATTCTTTAAAAAGCTGACATTGAGTTTCTATTGAAAAGAAAAAAACTAGTAAATAGGATCAGTATCCCAACAAAATAAAACTGACAGTGAGTTTATGCTAAAACTGACATTGAGTTTATGCTAAAAATCAATATAAAATATGACCGACACACCAAATCAAACCACAAGTTTGAATTCTGTTTCTTCTTCTGGTGGAACTCTATTCATAAATACAATAAACCTGTGCTTTCTGATAAACAAACATTCAAGGCAAACCACCTCTCTGTTTCCCAACACTTTTGCAGGTCTCATACACCATAATTGATCTCTCCATATGCGCATTTAAAATGAAATTGCACGAGTAAACATTTATGATTGAGGTGAAAACAAATGTCTCAAGATCAAGTGAGAAAAGAATTAAGCATATTACCGCATAAATAGGATTAAGATTCTCCTGCAAAAGTTGGTACTCTTCTTTCACCCTTTGAAAAATTTCCAGGCATGCATAACTTAAAGCATTTGCATTTAAGTTTAGTAGAAATTAAAAGAATTCCTAGATAAGGAAAGAGTACTCCACTCGACAGAGTGCATGCGCAAAAACAAAGAAGACAAGCGTGAAACAGAAAAGGGAAAGGAAAAGTACCAATACGGATAAATTCAACCATTATCTAGCGTTCAAGATGTCCTTAATTCGGTTAAAACATGCTGTCTATCATCTGGATAATTAGATATTCAGCTTCAAACATAAATTTTCTAGATTTTATATGCTTATCCAATGAGAGAGGTGGTCCACATGCATATGCAAATTTACATTTTCAAAATTAAATGAGACAAGTAAAACATTATACACAAGTAGTGACATATATGTATACGAGTGTCAATGCATTTGTATTAAGACTAAGAAAATTGCTTAAATGCTCTTCAAGTGTATAACATTGTAAATTTCCGAACAATCGTTGAGGCAAAACTGATGTAGAAAACATGACTAGAACTTGTCTAATACAGTAAAAGATCCGACAGGAGTTCCTTAGGGGTATTAAGAAGACCAGTATATAAACAAAATCTATTAAATTGCTTCAATCAAATTAGCATATTTCCTTAATTTTATCATGTAATACAATCAAATGAGCATGATTAGTATTATAGAGGAAGTGTCTTTTATCTATATCTAGAATCATGGTTAAGGATAGATCCTTAGTGAGAACTAATTCCAATGATCTAAATGAATCTTAATAGACTTACTTTTAATAAATCTGGTTCAAAAATGTAAAAATCTGGTTCTAAATGTAATTTATTTTCTTTCTGGTGAGAGAAGGGCATTTCCTACCTTTCCTTGTCCTTTTTATCACAGGCATGACAAAGTTCATGATAAGCAGGGGCCAACCGGCAACCGCTAATGCTGTAGTTTCAAATGTAGCAATTATGAATTAAGGAGATAAAATTTCAAATAAGGGATTAAACAAGGAAGCATTCACTAGTAAGCAAAATGAGTGGCAAAACTTTTACATTTCTTTCAACCACAAAGAATAAGTGCATCCCTATTTGCTATTTACCGGCATTAAGAATAAAGTGCATCTTATTTTCCAAAGCATAATTTGCCCAAGAAGAAAAACTAAAATATGTTGAAGGCAGCACGGGGACATATAGAATACCGGAAAAGCATTTATTGGAGATGATTATATCTTTACTTGGCTCAATTCATTAAAGAGTACTGTCCTGGATCGAGCCAAAACAACTGAAGATTTTGTGCAGCTAATCATAATGAGTATATATTAAATTCAGAAGATCAATTAAAAGATAAAAATCTGAGATAAGTGCATTCCAACTATAAATACTTGCTTTCTATTGTTTTGAATGTATACAACGCAGATCAAAAATAAATATCTTGTTAAAATGATGATATTTTCATTATCTACTGCACAGTACAAGCGTATTTATCTAAATTGGAGCATTTTAATTAATGATCCGTGAATGCATGTACGTATAAATACAAACATTTTTCCCAGCTAATGATTAATTCCAAGAGTTTAGGATGCTTTTGGTACACTTTAAGTGTAAAACATCATCTGAATTGGTGAATTCTCACTAATAAATTCCTTCTGTGATTGGAGACTCATATCAAATGTCATGCACACATCTATAGCTAAATTGGAAAGATTCTAATTAACTACATGCAAGGAGGATAAGAAAACTTAATTATTAGATTCTTATACAAATTGAGATGGTAAACACGTAATATTACTTTCCGCTAGCTCCCCTGAGTTGTTGAACAGCACTGATCAGCTTGTCGTAGTCCACTGAATGTTCAATCCTGATGATGATAAAAAAAAAAAATGAGCATAAAAATTCAATAAAATTGAACGTGAACGTGACTTGCATACATACAGGCTTCTATTGATCTCTGCTATGGCATTTTCAGAATCATTCATGTACATGAGGATCATTTCCACAACAAACGCAGGGTTCTCTTCAGTTTGTAGTGCTCTCAAATGGTCAAAATGCTGGTCTAGAACTCCCGGCAAATAACAAAGAAATATATTGACATAACAATGATTCACCTTTCCAATTTACAACAAATCAAAGTTTGTCATTTAATAATGAAACGAAATTATCAAGTTTATAGAAGAAATTGAAAACATAATTGAGAAAATGAAACGGGAAAAGAGTCAAAACGACATATTATAAGAATTCACATAGCTAATCATAGTTGATAAGCAGAAAAAGGACGTGGATTATCTTTATATATATCATCAAATCAAAGAGGAGAATTACAAGTCTCTTAGTTTAATTTCAATAATAACTAAACATTATATACATGGGATTGAGGTGAACACCTGCTCATGCATGAAGCGAATGAAGTTGTCGAGCTGCTGTTTGAGTGCAGTCCCCACCATTTTTGTTTTGCTGATGCAACTGAGAAAGCAATGAAGAAGAAAGACGAGGGATGATAAAAAAAAAGGAAGAAGAAGAAGAGCCAATTTATATTGTTTTGATTTTGTGTATTAAACGGCATTTGTCAGTCATTCTCTGAGGTGTCAGTCTGAGAATGAAGAACCCAAGAAGAAAAGAGTGAGAGTGAAGGTTTTGTTTTGTTTGGCTTTTGCTATTCAAAATCTTTACTGACAGTGCCAGAGCATAGTTGAGTTGCATTCTTCCATATCCGGCAACCTTATTACAGAGAAAATAGCAGTTACAATGTGCACGTAGGATAAAGACACCACCTCTTCACGCTCAACCTAAGGCGTCTTTTAAACACAACTTTCCAATTACAATTTATGATGTTCGCCGTCCCAACTTTTTATCTTCTAAATATGTTTTAAATAATATTGATATATATATATATATATATTAATTCAATTAATAAATAATTTAAAATTATAAAATTGATTATCAAATATGTCAACTCAGTTTTTACTTTATTTGAGTTTTATTTTAAAATAAATTATTTAAAATGAATAGGATTATTATTATTATTATTATTATTATTTTTGGTTAGAAGGTGATATGGTGAAATGATTGCCCCTTCTTTGGCCCAAATCGAAGAATGGCTTGGATGCACTGTAAAATTTGTTATCTCATTGCTGCTGAGAGATTTCTTTACAAAAAATAGAAAATCGGAGTTGGAAGGAGGGAAAAGAGTCCTCAACCTGAAATCAATAAATAGGGGAATGTTTATTTAATTATAATTAATATTAATTAACAAAAATACAAAATTAATGAAATAATTAAAAATAAATAATGTAAATTAAGCGATATAATTAATAAGTTTTATAAAAAAATTTGTATTATCCATAAATATATTTGAAATCATACTTCATCTATTTCTTTTTTTGGTTATTGCCATCAGTACTATACTTCATTAGCATAATTTGAATTTGTTGTCCTCATCATTTTACCTTAAGTTGAATTATTTTATCATTCACTTACAAAATTTGACCCTAGACAATTAGAAGCAATCATTCAAGACTTTCCTATCAGTACTTCTATTTTGTAGAAAGCGTCAATATTTCCACGTCTTAGCTCATTCAGCTCATGGTTTCTAATATCTCTGAAGTAATAGAATGTCGTATAAGTTGCAACAAATACATCTCTATTAGAAAATTATTATTAGGTGTTCCTATTTTACATTTTCCTAATACAATGTTTGGAAATTTCTGCACAATTACTTAGCTTGGAGTCTTTGTAGTCTCTGAAGATCATTACACCACAAAATGCAATCATTCTCCCTTCCTTCTAGCTCTTGGGAGGATAACCATCATTTGTTTCTGCCACAATAGTTTGTCTCTTGAACTTATTGATTACCGCACTGAAAACAAACAGACGTGCCTTACAAATGATTTTTTTGCAGGTAATGCTTGTTAATTTGAACCTTCAACCACGTCTGCACCATTTTTACACTGGTAGGAAAGTACTTAAGACTTGGGGACAGTCACATTTAGAATCTTCACATCTTGATGAGGCTTGTCTGCCTTGTCTGTCTTGACTTTCTCAATAGCCTGCCAAATATGTAAAGAATCTCAAATGTTGGCCAACCTATAATATACTAAGACAGAGCTGTAAATATGCAATAATAATTTGATGTTTGCTATTGTTCTGGACTTGCACGCGCGGAATCCTCAGAATTGTTGGACAATGACCAAATCCGTCCAGTTAAGCTTTTAATCAGAAGGCAAATGGATATACGCCCCACAATAAAATTTATGGCGTTGTGACAATGCAATGCAACATAGTATTATTATTAACCTGAAGCAAGTGCTCAAATAATACCTGTACGACATCCATTCCTTTTATAACTCTACCAAAAACAGTGTGCTTATTATCCAGCCATGGAGTAGCCACTGTGGTGATAAAGAACTGAGAGCCATTTGTATTTGGGCCAGCATTTGCCATGGAAACCGTGAAAGGTCTGTCATGTCGTAAACTGCAGATACACAAGTTTCACATTCAATGTGAGCCATTGGACACCAAGATATATTTACTAAATGACCATATCCAGCCCATTGCAAGCTGCAATAGACTTCCAAGATCCAAGCAAATCTTACAATGTAAGTGGAACACACTAGTGTCAGTAGTAGTATTCTTAGAAACAAAGAAAATGCTAAGAGTATTGTCCTTGTATCTTCTCACTTGTCTTGCAGTACATTTGGGAATCCCTCCAACCAATTTCAGTATATTGTTACAGTAGTTAAAGAAAGATCCTTCTTCAAAATATTGACTTAAGTAACATGAAAAATAACACAGCAAAAACAAATAATCTGATGCTTCAGCATGTTAATAAATTAAAATTATTACCTTTTATGAAACTCATCCTCAAATTCCCTACCCCAGATAGATTGCCCACCAGTGCCATCTCCCAAAGGATCTCCAGTCTGAATCATAAAGCCTTTGATAACCCGGTGAAAAATGAGATTGTCATAATAGCCATTCCTGCAGTGTGTTGTAAAGTTTTCCACAGTTTTTGGGCATTCTTCCGGGTAAAGTTTCATATGAATGTCACCCATTGTCGTATGCAAAATCTGGGAAATGAGATGGGTAATCCAAAAAGGTATGAGCAAACTTATTAGCATGCTAAGGAATACTCTAAAGGAAAGGAATGTAAGAAACACATTTGATCCACCAAGAAACAGCATTGATATATAAGCTAACACCCATCTTAGAGTGATGGAAAAATATTCGGGATCAAGTCCACAAAGAAAATTACGAATCAAGGTTTGAATAAATTAATTCACAAATCTTTCTATTGAAATATCTGCTTTGGATGGAAATTGATGTAAGAAAGAAATAGCTAATACCAATACTGATTATCAACTTTTATCAGAGGTATGCAAAAGCAAGTATTTCAGAATGCTATAGCATGGAAGGTGATCCAATTTGTAGCAAGAAAAATTAAAAACATGAATAAAAAAAAAAAGAATGGCCAACCAAATGTTAACTGAGTGGTTCTTTAGCTTGGGTTCAAGTACAGCAGGAAATGTCAGCCCAAGCTTAAATTTTAACATTCAGGCTTTGGTGACACCCACAATGATTCATCCCAATGGCTAATTGGATCTTCGGGCCCAGCACACGAAACTGCAAATGTGCTAGCGATGAGATTGGTTATTCAATGTTCCCTTATAAGTTGCCAGGACAGAGAGACAAACAGAAAGGATGGTGAAACCAGTATGCAGAAGGTTTGCTTCACAGAAAGCCAATTGCGAGGGAGAATGAACAAAAAATTTGGAATGCATCACTACACTTGCCCCAAGTAATGCATCACTGCATTTGCCCCAAGTATACATCTTCTGGATCTACCCTCAAAAGTCAAAACAGATTACTTTTGTTTATAATATTATGCATCTATCCCTCCCCTCACCCCCCCAAGAGAAAAAAAAAAAAAGTGAAAAGAAAAATACAAGGATATATTATATTTCTTCCTTTAGTGTTTCTATGGACTCATATTACTGTTTGGCTTTAAAATCACCTATCTTCCCTTTGTCTTTCCAGTTAGATTTTCTCACTTTCAAGTAACAAATTATGCCTTCACTGTATCCTAAGAATTCCATGATGCACCCCCAAAGTAATGTAGAGGATAAAAGAAATTTCGGACCTTGCACAAAATTACATGCTACCCAAACCATAAAGATTCCTTCAATTACAAGAAACAGTTGACCAAGAGCATAGAGATCAATAAAAAGAAAAGAAAGCCCACCACATTGTCAGGAAGAGATGTTGTTACTGCCTTTCCTATATCCGACACAGCCAAAAGTTCATCTGCAGGAGGTTTTTCATTGAAGACATCCCTTCCCTTGGTTGCATCTTCGGGCTCCTCCGGTTCTCTCCGACTATAGGGACCATAAAGGTTTAAGTCAGATTTGGTACAACAAGAATAATTCTTCAGAATGTAATTATAAAGAGAACAGCATTCTTAGTGTAATGTAGCAAACTTTCGTTTCGAAACAACCTGTCAATATAGAGATTTGGGAACCAAATAATGTTGAATTCAACCAGACCCGATCACCATATAACGTTATCATTCCTAAAATTCTTAAAACCCTTTGCCATTTCAGCTAAAATATCCTAGGAAATTATAGAACACAATGCAGTTCAATGACTCTTTTAAGATATCAGCAGTACACACCTTCAAGAAAACAGAATTAATGAAAAAGAAAAAAGGAAAGCGATGGAAATTGCTAGTAAAGTTGAGTATAATGTTTAAAATACCTGAATAAATAGATCCTATGTTTCTTGAAAGCACAACAAAGTAGAGTGGGATCTGTCAAAGGCTCTTTGCTCTCATTGGCATTTGCTGCCGCTGCTGGAATTTTTCTAACTTTTTTACTGCTTTGATCACCTTGATACAAAGCGATTCTCAAGAATCTATCATTATTCTCCACTTTCCCAAGGATTCGAGCCACTTTATTCATGTGCAAATTTACCACCTATAAGAAAGAAGTAAAGAGACAAAAAAGACAAGAAAGGAATAATAGGAATAATAAGACTATCATAATAGAAAACAACCAGGGAAAAAAACATTGAAAAAAGAAAATGCTTAAAGAAGCTAAGACAATTAATATGCCAAGAGTCTCAGTCTTCACAATCTAATTACTTTTATCCCTAGGAGAGTTGCATATATGAGGAAATTAGAGCTTTCATCAAAAATTGCATTTGGTGCTGGTGCAGTTTCTGTTTTCTCAATTTCCTTCTCAACAGCCATCCTTCGCCCAAAATCGATAGCGTCCAATCTGTATAAGGGAGCATCACTTCTTTGGAGATCTTGGGCCACCTAATCAGAACAGGATACTTTATCATCATCAGAGTTAGGTAAATATTCAAAAAGAAAAAATGAGATTTCAAATGAAACTGATTTTACCTCGAGCGATTCATCATAAACCCGTCTTAGTTTACCATTTCTGAACCAAAAAACACGTATTCTACGATCAGGCGATGTAATGCAAAATTGCCTACCATCTGGGCTCACCTGAAAGACATAAATCAGTTTTCACTATTACACCTAATAAACATTAAACCCTCAAAACATGAACCTAGAAGGATTAAGTATACCAAAGTCATATTTACAATATGGATCTCCATATTCATTAATGATGAGATAGAATAGTCAAAGAATTGACAGCGAAGAGAATATAATACCTCAATAGCAGAAACAGTTGTTTTGGATTTCACAATTTCAAAGAGATTAGTATCACTTTTCAGTTTGAAACTCACCCTGCATGCAACAGAAGTATAATACAATTAAAAACTCGAGCAAAATTAACTGTATCCCACATTGAAACACTCAACATAAGAATACCAAAATAATTCCAGAGAGCCAAATGGAATTTTAGCCACCTAGAGAGGTGTGCAGAACAAACAAACATAAGAAAGCAAAAGTATAATAGTATAAAAGTATGACATTGTGCTTAAATGTTCAATCAAAATAGTTTTTTCTGATCCCCAAAAATGAAGATACCAAATACATCATGTATTAGTGAAAATGCAATGATCAGCAAACTAAATTTACATATAATCAAAGAAATAGTAAACAATTTTCAAAATTCCACAGGTTGTGAACAATTGCCGTTGCTAAGAATTATGTGACATGAACATAAGCACATACTCGCTCTCTGGGAATGCCAGTGTAGCAGGGCTCCAGTACTCAATGATGCCCCTGTCATCGGCAGATATAACGGTGTCAAATACAGGATTGTACCTCATAATTTTTATTGGCCCCAAGTGTATCTGGAAAATGCAAGTTAAGAACAAAAACAATTAAAAAGAGAAAGAGAGAGAGAGAGAATGTAGATGTTATTGGCTGATGAATAAGAAAAAAAAAACAAAGATTTGTAAGGATTTTTGCGAATTATGCAAATTCCATAATGTCCAAGATACCTCCTTAGAGATGATAGGTTGATGTGAATCAGCTCTAGCATCATAGATATGGACAAATGAGGAGCTCCTATCAGTAATGGCAAGCCTTGCTTTAACGTCCCCTTGTTTGTAGACCCATTCAGCGGCACCAGGAATAAATGGCAGGCGGATCATGACCATCATGTCGTAGTTGACAACATCATATATCTTCAAAACATCCTCATTTGAAATTGTACAGCAAAGTAAACCATCAACACTAACCTGCATAGCTGAACCAAGTCATGGCTGATGACTGCAGTAAAATGAAAAAAAGGCAATAGAAAATAGAATAAAAAGATCATGAAGAACCAAAAAAACTAAAGAATGAGATGCCTTAACCAAGAAATACACTTAAAAACTGAAGCGTATGCCCATATCCATAAATTTAGAAAAGACAATATCAATGATATGAAAGTTGGTAATAATATAGCAGGAGTAACAATATGTTGTTGTTGCAAGTGATTGTGTTGCACAGTACATGCAGAGGTATGGGCATTGTGTTGGCAATTGGAGACTACCCAAAGCAGAGTCTCAATACCTGTTTGGCTGGGTTTCTTTCTAACTTATTTTTTCCTTATAAGAAGAAGATCAGCCAAACATCAATTTTGATAAGCTCTACAAAAAATAAGTAGCATTTTTTCAATATGTATATATATATATACAAATAAGCTCTACAATAAAAAACTATAAAAAAGAGCTTTTACTTATCTTATTTTTTAGACATAAGTTTTTTAGGATATTATAAATTTTTTAGATCACTTTTATCTTTAAAAAAATTTTATTTTCATTATTATCCTCAATAAAATAAATATTAATAATCAATTCACTCTTCTATCTCTTTTTTTTTATCTTCTAAAATCCTAATAACAAAAAACAGCTTTTAATGAATTATTCGCCAAATACGTTTATCTTAAATTTTTAAGTTCTTAGTTTACACAAGCATTTTTTTATTTTTAAGTTGAAAAAAAGCCCTGCCAAACAGGCTCTCAATATATAGCAGTAATGTGGTGATTTCAGCAATGACAATGTTGGTAACTTTAGAAGTAGTTGCAGTGCACACAGTAACCACCAGCGGTAACAGCTTTCATTGTTTAAAAAACAGACTTGGCGTATAGTCGCCACAAAAATGGCAAAAACTCATAGGCCCTTCTGTCACTTGCAGAAGGAAAGAAATCTTAGCATTTAAGAACTGTAATTCCATTACAATCAAACACTGGAGATGTATTTTCATGATAAGGATACACTGCACACATATTGAACTTCCATATAATCATATGTTCCTACCATAAGAATGCATTTTCATCAAGTAAAATACAGATGGGCATTGCAGCTTTTTTTTTTTCTTTTTCAGAAAGAAAACAAAAGCTGAAGAGCACCATCACCGAATAGTAGGTGTTGACACATGTGAACATTGTTGGAAAATCCCAACTGGTGCATTTTTCTGTACTTCAAATTTGCTGAGACCTCACCTTCACCGAGGATGCCTAAGTTGCAACATCAGGTTTCAAAATACTCATGCAGGATGGCCACAATGCAATGTTGCATGAATTCCATACTAGAATACCACAAACTTGCCAATTGCCCTACAGTAGGGTGGCTGACACCCACGTTCTCAACCCTGACAATGTGGGTTCAATTCTCCCCCAAAAGTGAATAAAGATATATCTCCCAATTGAGGGCAAAATTTTCCTAAAATGGGTGGCTCTGCCATAATAGTCTAACACATATAGAGTTCCAGTAGATATCTGACTAAAAATTGTCAGCTTTTACACAAAAAATAAATAAATAAACACTCCACCACAAACTTATTCTCAATTTCTATTGTGTAGCAGGTCCAATGAAACCAACCAATAAACTTGAAACAATAGAACACTCATTAGAAACATACAAAAATTAACAAGAGTATGACACACCAAATACAATGTCAATTGAGTTAAAGATCAGCTCAAAAAAATATAAATGGTATGCATGGATTAATACAAGGTTGAGGAGCTCACTGCTAGGCCATCAATTGGACCAACATGGGATTTAAAATGCTTTGCGAACTCAATGCCAATGGGCTTTTTCTTCCAGAATTTCAAGTGCCCTGGTTTAAAAATGGATAAAACAAGAACCAGAAAAAATTAAGTAAAACCTACAGATGATAATTAATATAATCATCTACGTAATCTAGTCAAGAGAACACAATAACCAAGTTTCAGCTATGACAATTTTCCATTATAGGCAAGTATCGTTATCATGATAAATAAATGGTAGCTTACAATGTCTTTGTAATTGAGAAAAATTAGAAACCTCGAGTGTCATAATATACAGGTTGTAACATGAGAAGGTTTGATAGTCCACGTCTATATTGAACAAATGCTTCAAATTTGAGGATCATACAATAAATAAAACAAGCCAATTATGTAAAGCTCATCATCTCAAATTTCCCCAATATGCTAACAAACTAATATACAGATATGACATTTGTTTTTGTGCAGGACAAGAGTTGGACCATACCACATTTCTGGCAATAATAAAGCAACAATACCTCCTGCAATTCAAATCATTGTACACAAGAGAGATACCAAACATCCTAGTAAGTAGCTCATAGGAATTCTTGTGCAGTGCTACAGCACGTGAGTATTCCTAACATCCTCTCTTTATTTCCAATTTTCAGCATGTATATGAAAGCTTTGTAATTTCATACCAGCAAGCTCAACGCACAATGCATTTCTAATAATTAGCTCTGTTTTCAAACAAAAAAGACATATCAAATCATAAACATGTTCTCGAAGTATCCAAAAGAAGTGAAGGACAAACATGAAAAGGCAGTGAAAATATAACCAGTTATTACAAGAAAACAGAGAAACAACAACTTAAATTTACCATCAGCACTCCCAGTTATAAAAAAGTCAGCAGTTGAAACAGCAACATGTGTGACCACATCGCGGTGCATATAACTTTTTTCATACCTGTAAAACATTAATCAAGAATAAGAAATTTTCTACTGAATACACAACTTATGCACCATATTAGCAACTTCTTGCAGAAAGAAAAACAAAGCACTACCAAGCAGTTGCTGTAATATTAGAAATAATCGAATAACTTATAAAGTTGTAAACCTCATCTAGCCCACATCACTTCTAGTGAAATATGAAAAAGAATTACAAAGAAAAACAAGCACAGATTTCAGAAAAGACACCTAACTTTAACAAAATAAGAAAACCGTAAACCCTAAACTTGAAACAGTGAAAGGGAATAATAAAGATGCGTATAAGCAAGCAAGCATACATGTTAGCAGACGGAAGTGTATCGAGATATGCTTGCTCGAACTGGAGAGGACGCTTGGCCCTGGCCCGAGGGGCTGGTGCCGGCCCCACCATAAGCTCCTCATCGTCTTCTGCAATGGAGTTTGCGCTGCAGTTTTGAGGTTCCTCCATTGTTGTGGTTGACATCTAGGGTGTGGTCTCAGTTAACAGACTGAGATCTGAAGGACAAAATTTGAAATGTCTAACAGGGAATTAGAATGAAAAAATGATCTGTGCACAGTATTTATTTATAAAAAAAAGGGTTAACGAGAAAAAATGATCACTTTTTAAAATTAATTTTCGAAAATAATCAAATTTTAAAAAAATTAATTAAATAAATTAAAAATATATATTTTAGATAATTTTATTTTATTTAAAAGTAAATTTTTTTTATTTTGTTCAAAAATATATTTTTAAATATAATATATTTATGTATTTAAAAGTGGATTATTTCATAGAAAAAAAACTTACTTTATTTAAATAAAGGTAAAATCGTTCAGAATATATATTCGATTTAATTGATCAACGTAATTATTTTTATAAATCAATTTTAAAAAGTGATTATTTTTGTATATTTTTATAATAAATTTTTATTTAAAATCTTTTTAATTTTTTATTTTATAATAATTATAAATTTTAAATTTCACAAACTTTTACCAATTTTTTTTCAAAATCTTTATTCCCAAATTGTTAAACTTATAATTTCAATACAAAAATTATTGTTTTTATTTTTTTCTAATTCTATAAGAATTAAATATTATCTAAAAATATAAAAGAATATAGGATTCGAAGAAAATAATATGACTAATTATTTTAATTTATTATATATTTTATTACCGTTATAACTAAAGCATTAATAATCATAATACGATTTATAAACTCGTGAGAACTAATATCGAATGGCAATGAGATATATATTAGTGGAATAATCATGTCTTGTTGTGTAAATTCAAATATTACTTGTGAATAATTTGTATACAAGATATATAAGATAAATTCTGTTGAATTTAGAATTATAACGAAAGCTATATTTGTGAAAAATATATCTGTGATGGATATTAATAATGAAATTAGCTTATAAGTCTTCATCATTGTCAATAATCCTGCTTATATTATGAGCATAAGGGGCTATTGTTCGTTGTTTGTTACTACTGAACATGTTGGTGTTACAAAGTATAGTAGGTTTAATAATATACAACATCATACTATGTAGGTCCTTTAGTGAAAGTAATATATTGAGAGGTACAATTTAAACAATGACAATACAAGTCTAATATCGTAATACGTGAATCATATATATGTGAATAGTTCAAAAGTTCGACAATATTACTCTCCACTTTTCAAATTGAAAAGCCACATAATTTTGGGTATTATGGTCATCAATAGGAAGAGCCTAAGCATGAGGAAAAGGATGAGTGTGAGCATTATGATGAGGAGATAAACTAGGTTGACAATGTTTCTAATAATGAAGATAGAATTTATATAGAAGACATTGATACACTTCATGTTTACAAAAGTAGTTCAATAATTCAACCATCATTATCAAATCAGTATATCAGATCTTTGTCTCTAATTCCACCAACTACAACTATGTCAAATAAAATTTCATCAAGCACAAGAGTAAGTGATGTGTGTTAGTCAAAATTTCAATACAAAGTAGGAATTACACGATAAATTATGTATGATGGCATTCAAAATCACTTTTAAGATAAAGGTTTGCAAGTCAAGCATGGACCGTTTTAAAGCAAAATGCAGAGGCAATGGTTGTTAATGACTAATCTATGCAATTAAGCCTAGAAATAATACATACTTTCAAATAACCTTTAAAGGAAGGCTTAGGTATAATTTTCTTGACTCACTCAGGAAGACCATAGTCCACTGGCAGACCTTTCAGTTTTTTTTTTTTATTTAAGAGGCTTGTATGAATACTGAACATATTTATAATAAATATTTTAAACTCATTTTTGGGATGGATTGATTCCCGTGGATTTTATTATAATAAATATTTTAAACTCATTTTTGGGATGGATTGATTCCCGTGGATTTTATTATGTTGGATGTTTATTTTGTTTGCGTGCACAGATATGTTTTTGAAGTATTTGTGGCCTTATTTAAATATATTTGGAGTTTGGGTGTTAGGTTGATTGTTATTGGAAGTGCTTTGTCAATAGGTTTTGTAAATGCCTTCTAGGCCTATAGGGGATATTCGGTGTGTTTGAGTGCACCCTAGAGGTCTGTGGCATCTGTCATAGATGGGTCTCACGGGTCGGGGTGTGACAGAAAAGTTGGTATCAGAGCTTTTGGTTCAAAAACAATTTTTGAAAACACCCAAACTTGGTTTTAAACATGATTTGAAATCCGTGTTTGATTTTATTGTTTTTGAAAATCCAGTAGACTAGGTGAGTCGAGTCAAGCATCACCACCATGTATATGCGTTTTGTTAAACTTTTATGTTCTTTTGTAGTAAACATATCATCAAGACCTAGGCGAGGTCAGGGTAGACCGCGAAGGGAGGTAGTGCCCGATATCGATGAAGAGGCTACATCGAATATGCCTCAACCAGAACCTGAGGAACAGCACGAACCTCTGCCATCTCAATATCAGCAATCGGTTATGGGGATGCCTCCGAATATGATTCCCGAGCAATGGATGGCATTCATGACTTACTGGAACGCTCAAACTGCTGAAGCATCCGGATCGACTCCAAAATTATCCAAGCTGATTAAGGAAGTGCGACAGTTGGGAAGTGTGCCTTTTAGGGGCACTACGGATGTGACGAAAGCCAATAGGCGGTTCAGAAAGCTAGATGGTGATTTGATTGATATGGAACTGGAGGACAGATATAAGTTAAAAGTGGCTGTCAGATTGTTAGAGGATAGTGCAGCCACATGGTGGGCTAATGTGCAAGCTAGAACTTCTTCCCAATTGACCTGGAACGACTTTGTTCAGGAATTCAGGGATCAGTATTATAATCCCTTCCACTGCAATCAGAAGAAGCAGGAGTTCCTTCGTCTGCGATAGATGGGTAAGACAGTGACCGAGTATGAGACTCAGTTGAGGGATTTGGTGGAATTTGTACCAGAGTTTGCTAATGAAGAGAGCCTCTGTGCGAAATTCGAAGAGGGACTGAATTTCAAGATCCGTGAGAAGATGTCTTTATCCGGGCTCAAGGGTACAAAGAAATGATTCAGATGGCTCTTCAAGCAGAGAAATTGGCCGGAGAGAGGAGATCAAGGGGTCAGTTCCAAAAGAGAAAAGATTTGAGTATACAAATTGGTTCTCCCTCCAAGAAGAGTCGTAGTAGTGGTTCATCCAGTGGAGCCTCTGCTACGAGCCCAGCCAGTGTATCTTCGCATTCTCCTCA
>JAVXUL010000008.1:4150561-4170484 GCA_035590515.1 Trichilia minutiflora | reverse complement strand
CGAACATAACCAATTTGACTCTTGGAAAAAACACTCCCTGTGGATACGACACTTGGACTCACCGGACTATTCTACAATAAGACTACTTATACTTAGGTACATAATCTAATTAAGATCAGAAGCTCAAGTGTTCAGTTAACACTAAAATAGAATTCTTGCTAAACTCATCCATTTTCATCTAAATCTCCTTAATCACTTATTAAACATAAATATTAAGTTAATTATTCAATATTAATACTTGAATGTATATTTTATAAAAAGACAAAAATACCCTTAGAGGATAAAATAACCAAAATGCTCTTAATTTCGAAAAACAGGGTTTATAATCTTACCCCACCCCCTAAAGTGAATTTTGTCCTCAAAATTTTATATAATTTATTTTTAAAAATATACAGGAAATGTTATGATGTATTAAGAAAACATACATAGGAAATGTTTTTTTCTTAAAGCTTCAGTTCTTTTCCCCTAAAAACAAGTAAAGGTATTTCAAATATCTCACTTGTTATTTACGTAGATTATATTATATTTTTGATGATGCAAATTAAAGTTTAAACAATATTGATATTGATATTGAAGTATTGATAAACAAAATTGATAACTTGATAGACTAAAGAATACTTATGAAAATGAGTTGATCATTCATTATTTTTGAATAAATATTTAAGTTATAATATGTGTCAATATTATAATGATTATTTTGTTCCTTGAAGTAATTTATATTAGCCGTATTGCACTTACAAACCTTTTGTGTCGAGAAAGGACATGAATTGCAAGAAATTTGACCAAAATATTGATACATTGGATAACATGTATCGATACATGATTCTTCAGGAGAGGAAGTATCAATACATAAGGGAAAAGTATCGATACTAGGACGAAGTTTATTCGTGAAACTATCCACGTATTGATATCTTAAAGGGAAGTATCGATACATATTTGGAAGAAATAGCACATATTGATATTGGGTTTCTTCCACTTCATATCTCATATAGAGTCTTTTGGACTGATTTTAACAGGACTTTGTTCAGGATATACATAGCAGTCATCAAGGCATATCCTCACAAATAAACTGGTAAGTCAGTGAAACTCACCATGGATCGCACCATATCCAATAAGGTACAATTCCTCCTTTAAGCTACATCATTCAACTGTGGTGTATACGGAAGAGTCATCTGGGAGATACTTCCATTATCCTTCACTAATTCTTGAAATTCCGTACTCAAGTATTCTCCTCCACGATCTGATCGTAGATTGTTAATACTCTTTTCAGTCCGTTTCTCTACTTTATTTTTAAATTCCTTGAACATTTCAAAGGAATTTAATTTATATTTCATTAAATACATATACTCATATCGTGACATATCATCGATAAAGGTAATAAAGTAGTCAAATCCTCCTCTAGCTCTGGTGCTAAACGGTCCATATACATTAGTATGTATGAGTTTTAATAAGCTCTTTCGCTCTCTCACCTTTATCTTTAAAGGGAGATTTGTTTATTTTCCCTTGAAGACATGATTCATAAAATGGTAAGGGTTCTGAATCCACTGAACACAAAAGTCCACTTGTCCCAAGTTGAATCAATCTCCTATCTCTAATATCACCCAATCTATGACACCATAGATATTTAAGATTTGTCTGACACCAAATTCTTTTATTTGTAATGGATTTAATTGAATAACTATCACCCAATTCTATAACATATAATCCATTTGTATTCACTGCTTTACCCACCAATACATTTCGAAAATGTATTAAACATTCTTTTTTAGTAAATTGTACGTTGTAACCATCTTTATATAGTACAGATATTGAAATGATGTTTCTAGTGGCATGAGCTAAATATAACACAGAATTTCATCTCAGAATGTGTCCACTAGCCAATCTAAGTGTGCAAGATCTTTTGGCTTCAGCAACAACTGTTGTCATATTAGCCATTCTCAGCATGACTTGTCTCTAGATAGTATTGAATTATTCTATAAATTCTATTGAGAGACACAAACATGAGGTGTAGCTGTTGAATCTAATATCCAAGAATGATGATTTGAAGTGATACTTAATTCATAATCGATCATCATACAACTATGTGTACCTTCTATGAGGTACTGAGGATAGCTCCTCATAATATGTTCCTTTTTCTCCCACTGAGAAAACAATTTTCCTTTATTGATTTTGAAACTCAATCCCCATCAAACTTTTACAAGTCCTTAAATTTTAGTGGAGAACGCTGTTAACAGTGTTAATATCTGTATTAATATATCACAATGTTTGAGATGCTGAAAAGAAACAGAAAAACAAACTTATTAGTGATCTTGTATAATGTATATTAATCGACAAATTTGATTTATACAAATTCAAACAATTTTAAATAATAACTATTAAACAATTTAACAGTTATTAATAAATGCTAACCATATTAGTCCCACTATTTAATTTGAATCCTATACTCTCCAGACATGACTCAAAAGTTTTATTGGAATTTTGTTATTGTTATTAATAGAGAATCAACATCTTATCATAATTAACTAACTTCACATTTTAGAAATCTTGGTCAATTAACCCCAATAAGTAGGAAACTCATTTCCTTTTACATCTCCATGAAAGATTTGATTCTTTATTTAGTCTTAACTTCGAATATCTCACATTTTAAAAATCTTGACACCCTAGGCCAGTTAAATCCGAACCATTGCGTATTTTTAAAATATCATTTTTACCTCTCCCTCACATAATAGAAATCTTGGTTAAGATGAAAATATGCATCCAAGAATTAGATAACGGATTTCTGTAACACAAATCAATACCCCTCACATAATAGAAATCTTGGGATACTAATTTATATCAAAGACCTCCATATCATCCTATAATGGGAAGTTAGGATTTAATAATTATATAAGGAGCCATTTTAAAATTTTAAATAAATCATTTATTAAAAATTTTTATTCAAAATCTTAATAATACTCATTTATCATATGAATAAATATTATTATTTATAAAATAATTTTATAAAATATATGTGTTTCACAAAATCACACATTTATATTTAGGAAATCATTTACTAAATAGTTTACATCAAATGTTAATAATATTCATTTATCATATGAATAAATATTATTATTGTAAACGAATTATATAAAACAAATTTTAATAAATTCTTAAACAATTTTAAATAAAATTTTAAACACTTTTAAAACTTTTATTGAAAATATTTTTCAAAATTATTTATTCATCATATGGATAAATATTTAAACTTACAACAGCATGATTTTATTAACAATTCATTAATTGGTAATATATATGTAACTATTCAATGTTTAATCCAAAAATCTTATTTTATAATTTGAAAAACAAATTTTCATATATGTTTGTGTTACCAAAAACCTTGTCTTATAAGTTTTGTGGTATTTTATGATTTGGTTTTGTTGTTTTAAAGACAATGATCCTTATCATACAAGAATTATGTGTTTGTGTATTTGTGATCACTAGTCAAACTAGAAATTTTATTTTGCTTATTAGAAAAATTGAATTGGATAAACAATGCTAACTGGTCAAATTGGGTCAACCGTTCACTAAACTAATTAACCCTTATATTGACATGATTAGCGTGCCACACCAATTTTAGTATCAGTAAGAGTTACTAATACTAGTCACCAAATTCTGAATTTGTGATCCTAAGTTTAATATTTTGTTTCTATCTATCTACATTTCTACACATTTTCATATACATAAATCTACATAAATATGTATTATATGCATATTTAAGAAATATGTAACTAGCATATACATACACAATAAACATACATGTATATACCAAGTCAAATATGTCGAGAGAGGCATATATATCCAATATATATGTTTCATGCATTTAATTAGTATTAAATACATTAATAAAACATACAAGCTTAACAATATGCATTTAAACATTTTAAATACATATCATTTTATTTTCTACGCAATCAAATTGCAAACCAAGCAAAATGTGATTAGTTATTTATCATATAAACAAATAATAATCAATTAATTTTATTTATCATATAAATAAAATATTCATCATTTAATTGATTTATCAAATAAATAATCAAATTATATATATATATATATATATATATAACACAAACACTGTGGCAACATTGAGTACTTAACTTATATTAATAATATACAACACAAAATATTTTTGTATTTAAATATTATTAAAAAAAATTTTGGGCAAAGTTAATGTATCGTTTTCCTTAAAACACATTAAGAAATGATCAAAATCACTCAAAACTATTCAGGACATGTCCGAAGTCCAAAAACACAAAAAAGTATCGAGAAAAATTTTGCGACAGAAGGCAAGGCAGTGTGTGTCTTGTGGGGGCGCTGGGTGGGCGGTGTGCAGCACACGCGCCTGCAAGGGAAGGCGCTATGCGCTCGTCCACTAGCAGGCTGACGGGCACGTGCAGCAACAAAAAAAAACAGGGGCCATGTACCCCTGTACCCAATTTTTCTAAATTTTATCCCTACAATTTCAAATATTTTCAAATCAAAATAAAACCTCAAAACACTTCATAACACATCCAAATACTTACTAAAAATACCTAAACACATCAACAACCCCATTTGGTACACAAAAACACTTCACCAAGTCAAATGTGCACTAATATGCATCCATTGCACTTAATTGAGTTCCGAACTCAATTTTTTTTTATTTTGCCAACTCAACCATCATTCCTAAGATTTTATTATCCTACAATATATCTTAGAAACACCATGGAAGTGGTGGAAACCAAATTCACATCATGAAAACCAAGATAGATATAAACTTCTCCAAATAGCACCCATTTGTGCATACACCAAAACACCAAGCACATAATCAAGTCAAACTTGAACCTAACATGCTCTGATACCACTTGAAGGTTCTATGGCCTAAATCACGCTTAAATTATAAGTTTTTGAGTAAGAAATCCTAGGCTAATAACATGAAAAACAATGAAAATTAAAGACACTAACCTTAGGGCTTTTGTTGCTCTTGTTGCAAGGATGATTATTTGATGAAAATTAAGCTTAAAACCATAAACTCTCTTCACTTAACACTATCCTCTCCTTCTTCTTCCTTTGGTTGAAATTTAGTGAGAGAGAAAATGAAAAATCTAATTTTTCTTAACCAAAAATAATGAAAAATCAAAGATATTTATATTTTTCATTTTTATTTGGGTCCAGTTTGCCCCTGCCTCCCCTAATGCTCTTTGTTTTTTGTCTCCTTTGTTTTGACATTGATTTCTTCCTTATCTGATATTTGATTTCACTCAAATTTCTTTCTATACAATTATATTTGAGTCCTCTTTAAGTATCAAAAGGCCACTCGCTAATTGCCTTTCTCGATTAATAGGAATTTGACTTCGATGATTGAGTGTTCAGTCGGTACCTAAATAAAATTCTTGCCAAATTCATCTATTTTCATCTAAATATTCTCCTATTACTTATTAAATATCAATACTAAGTTAACTCCTTATCTTTTATCATTATAAAATTTTAACAAATTAATCAATCTATCATTAATAATGTATTTAACTATTTTATTGTTATAATATTATATGTAGTATTTAGTTATGATTTTTAATTTATAATGCATATAATATTATATTTCGTAAGTTTTTATTTAATACATAAGTGGTCACTATTGTAATTATAAACTTTTAATTTATTTAACCTGGTATTATTTTAAAGTTTCAATGAATTAATCCATTAACAATTATAATTGATATTGTATTTAATCAATCTATTATTATTTTATTGCATTTAACTATAAATATAATGTTAATGTGCTATGTTTTAATCATGATTTTTTATTTTTGTGATTATGTTAATGTATATTATTTTATTTTATAAATCTAATTTTATATATAAGTGATCACTATTGTAATTTTGAACTTATAAATTTATTTAATTTATTATTATTTTAAAACTTTAATCAATTAAATTCATTGAAAATCATTATTGATATTGTATGTAATCAGTCAATTATTTATTTTATTGTATTTACTCTCTAGATATAATGTTAATTTGCTATTTTTTAATTATAATTTTTAATTTTTATGATTTCGTTAATGTATATTATTGTATTTTATAATTCTAATTTAATATGAACTTGTAAATTTATTTAATCTATTATTATTTTAAACATTTAACCAATTAAATTTATTGATAATTATCATTGATGTTATATTTAATTAATCTACTTTTTATAATATTATATTTAATTTCTTAATATAATATTAATTTATAGTTTAATTATGATTTTTAATTTATATAATGTGTATATTATTATATTTTATAATCTAATTTAAGGAATAAATGTTGAGTTTTGTAATTATAAACTTTTATTTTGCTTATTTAAATTTTTATCAAATGACAACTAATGTTAATTAAAAAAACGTTCTAGTTGGTATTTTATTTTATCTTAATTTTAATAAATTAAATATATTTATTTATATCATTAAATATGCAATATTTTTTTGTTAGAGGGCTATTGGCTGGCCCATTGTACTATTTAAAATAATCCATTAGTGCTAGCACAATTGGATCATTGGCCGTCCGAAGTACAACCCATAAAGCCTAGCACATAGGATTCAATTACATCGGATTTTTTTTTTCTTTTTAAAATTTCTCTCATCTCATGGGTATCATCAAAATATAATTGTTTTCATTATTTTTATTTTTTTAAATATAAATATTTATAAAATATATTATCAACACATGTTCTAAAAACTTAAAACAGATCTCCTATTTTTGCTATAAAATAATAAAGCCCTCTTACAGATATCTATATACTAATACTATGAAGTAAAACCCACCCGAAGCTCTTTCTTCCTAATCTTTACTAAACATCACACTTTTCCTTCCATTAAAGAATCCAAAAGTGCTTAGTATTTTTCTTTTCAAGAATTTGCCGCTCCTCTTTCATTCAAACCCTAAAATTGATGGTCAAAGATGTCATAATAATGATGATGATGATGGTTAAAACAATAAGACTCTCTACCTACCAAGTAAAAGCAACAAAGAATTTGCACTTTCCATTCCAATATTTTAACCCATCAAATAGTCATTCATAAAAAAAGCAAGGCCTCTCTCTTGGATCTTGTTCATTTTCTTGTTTGTTATCATTATTACAAGAAAGAAAGAAAGATCAAAGTCTCTTTCTTTGTTAAGTTCAATTCATTTTCTTTTGTCTAGAAATTAAAGTAGAAACAAGTGGAGAGAAGGAAGGTTATTAATTATAATTATGCCTATTTTCTCGTGTTCTTCAAACCCTTTTTTATTCACATGTCCATCAATTTTTTGGGTGTCAACTTTCGTAGGGGGTTTATTTTATAATAAGATAATGGAAAGGGAATTCCTTTTCTTTCGAATTCGAAACAAATATCGGATAAAATAAAATTTATATATACATCTTGTAAAGATAAGATACTTACTAGTTATTAGGAAAATTAATTTATGTCAGTCAGTGTATATTTAAAATATAAATTTATTATAGAAATAATTTGATATTGTTATATATTTTTAAGACGTGATTGAAAATTCATAAAAAATAAAAAATAAATTATGTAAAATGTCAAGTAATAATATAATTTTTTAACATAAGTTTGTATAAAAAGAATTTTTTTAACAAATTTACAAAAATAAAAAAATAAATTATGTATAATATGAAGTTTTTCATTTGCATAAAATTTAATTAATAATATTGTTTTTTATTTTATTTAAACATAAATGACAATAAATAGTATTAATTGCATATATTTATTGATAATATTGAAGTAACCAATGAAGCATGATTATTTACATATTATAACCTTTTGATGGCAGAAATCCTTCTCTTTTGGGCATATAAATATAAATATGATACGTTGTCGTTTAATGTTTACACTCATATTAACAAATTATCAGCACAATATATATTGAATCATCATTTATTTAAAATTAAACATTCAAATCAAATCAAATCAAATTATTTTAATGGATTTGTTATGTTTGTTTCCCAGGAAACAAAGCAAATTAAAACAAAATCATCTTCTTTTTCATCTATAGATTTAGGTTTGGTGGAATAAACAACATTGACATTGACTCAATTTTAAATTTTTTAATAATATTAGAGATAAAATTATTTGATGGAATACATAAAATTATTTAAATTAAAACAATAATATTAAATATATAAATTAAAATAATGGTTGATCCGACATAATTGTATTATTATTATTATTATAATTATATAATTTGTTCTTGCTTACTTGCGTGAGATTATTTCATCACTTGTCAAAATATAAGAAGCGTGACAGTAATATAATTTTGTCCTATTAAATTTATATAAATAATATTAAATGGATTAAAATTAGAATTTATTAACAAATTTTATATAATAAAATATTAATAATAAACATTTATTAAACCAATTTAACAATGTTTACTAGTTAACAAAAAATTATTACTAATTATAAATTAAATTAAAATTATAAAAATATAAATTATCTCTTCATATTTTTAACTTTTTTTCTTATAATCTTCAATAGTTACTTTATAATTATTTCTTAATTTTTTAGTTATAATAAATAAATAAATAGAGAATACAAAGGAAAAATTAAACAAAAGGCAAATAATGTACCATACATTTGTGTGTATACAAATAAAAACATGAATTTTCAATAAATTAAAACTTGTTTAACTTTTACTTTTCGTTTGGTATCTGATACCCTTTTTTCTCTTTGAAAAGATTGATTATCCTCTTCCTCTGCTCTTATTTTTTGTTGTTGTAAAGACATAAATTTTTAATTATTAAATTCATATAATTTTAATAATTAAATTTGTAAATTCAATAATTTTATGTGTTATTATTTTAATTAATGTTTTCCTTTTAAAATTTTTCTACTATAACAAATAGCAATCATGAGTGACCAATCAATATTTTTTTATATTCTAATATTTTTATTTTTGTAATATTATATTTAATTTTTTTTTTTTTTGTAATCCATAATCTCTCATATTCAGTTATCACTATACCGTCCAATTACACACAAGGATAGATACCCATCTCACATAGCCCATGACCTAGATCACATGATCCTATCCTTAATCACTAGACACGTATATAAAAATCACTCGTAATAATACCAAATACAAAAATAAACCGAAACTTTCACCTTAACACATCACTAAAGTAGTTTTGAGGATTTGAACTCAGAATACTGAATACAGTATCCCAAACTTTTATCTATCACCCAATAGGATGTACTTAATATCATTTTATCATTCAATAAATTCAATTCTTTACTTTCGAGTTTAATCTAATTTTAAAAGAAAATTTTTAATTATATTTAAATTTAGATACATCTAAACAATATGGTTTTCTCTATCCACTTTTTTTTTTAAAATTAAAATCATAAATCCCACCCAATAAAAAGTTAATTGACAAAAGTAATAGATAATTGTATTATTAAAAATTTAAACACAAAAATGCAGAACATATTATTAACCATGTATATAACCTAAGAAAAATTAGATAAATTTTATTTAATTATAAATTATATTATTTATTAATAATTAATTTCTTAAATTTCAGGTAATTGGCAGTAATATAAGTAAGTTATATTTTTTAGTGATTTCTTATGAATATTAATTAAATTAATTTGATCATTATGCTTAAAACGGAAATTAGGCTTTTTGTACACCGAGTTAAAGTTATAATTGGCTATTTTCAATATTAACGAATGTCATATTAATTTAATTCTATTGTAATGTATATGTATTGTTTAGAGCTGTTTCCGCCATTTTCTGAGACAGGGACTGAGAGACAGAGTAGGCTTCATGTTGTAGAGAATATGAATATGAAATAGCAGCATAGGTGATACTTCTCGTGATCTTCATTTCATCTTTTTCCTCGTTCACTCTTCAACCTCTCTTCTCTCGTGCCCTAAGCCAAAAAATAATACAATAGAAACATTAAAAAACAAGTTTTTTTTATGAAAAACATTCTTGCTCGCTTCCTAGTCACTACTACTACTGCTGCTGCTACTACTATTACTACCCCTTTCGCTCTCCTCAAAGACATTCAATTTTTTCTTTTGTTAACTTTCTGGGTATCTGATTATCATCTCTGTGGTTCACTTTTTATCATCCAACGGCTCTGATCCTGTTTCAGGTACCCTATTCAAGGTTCTTCATTTGATGATGTTTATGTTTCTGCTTTTCCTCCATCTTTTTTTTTTTCTGGTATAATTTTTACTTTAGAGCTTTCTTGTTTTCTTATGTTCTGTTGTTGGTCTTTCTTTTTTGCTTTTGATTTATGTGAGAAAGTAAGCTATATGATTCTGCACAATTACTTTGTTGAAGGGTTTAAATTTATTTTTGAAACAAATGTTGATTAAATTTTAGTTTTTATTTTCTTAAAATTTTGTTATTTTTTTGAGTTTTTGTTTGTTTAATTGATGATCAGAGTGGAATTCTCATTCTGTATACTTTTGAAAATAAAATAAAATAATTCTGTTAATCTATATGTATTAAACTTTGTCAAACATATAAGCAACACTTTAGTATAATTCTCCAAACCAGTGTGTAATAAAGATTTTTCATTTTTGTTTCCGTTTGAGAACCACTGTTGTTGTTTAGATAGATCTCGATGGTATAATGTAGATATAAGCTCGCTTTTAGGCAGGCTAAATAGGCAAAATCAGGTGGTAGGGATAATATCTCTTGTGTTTGCTATTTAAAATGTAGTATTTTGCTTATTGAGCTTAGAAAATTAAATTTGGAAGCAACTTTCAATTCATCTGCTCTTGTGGACTGCACATTTGTTAATCAAGTAGATAATGGCATTTTTAATTGATGAATTTATTTATGCATTAATTGTCTAAATAGTGCACATGATTGTTGTGTTCATCACTTTTTAGGTAAATGATTTAATGGCTGTTGCTAGAATTCACAAGTGTGAATATCCTATATAACAGCCAATATGGATGTTTGAATGAATTTCTTAATTTTAAATAAGTGGTTGTGTTTGAATTAATCGACTTTATTATTTCTACTTGTTTATAAATTAGATATTTCCTGCCCTTCTCATGCCAAATTTTGACTCTAATTAAAAGAGAGCAATGTTCAACCTCAAACTTTGTAAGATGGTTTTTGGAATGAATTAATTGATACTATGTAGAGTGCTCTTTACAGCATTGTTCTATAATAAGTTAGTACCTTTTTAATTATAGAGGAGTTAATTTCTTCGTTTGTAGTTATCTGAAATTCAGCAATAATTTCTTCGTTTGTAGTTATCTGAAATTCAGCAACTATGGCAGGATTGGGATGCTTCATTTTGAAATTAGTAGAGCACTGTTAACGGGGCATTTGTATTTGGGAAGTAGTATGATTAAAGAGAACTTTGTGCGATATGTAGCATTCTCTCTGTATTCCGTGCTCCTCTATCTCCGAAATGCTTCTTCAGAAATGGGTTAGTCTGAATTTGCGCAGCCATATTTCTCTTTTGTAGTCTTTGATTGAACTAAACAAAGATGGATACGTCATTCAATACCTGTGAAATTATTGAATCAAATGAAGAAATAGATTTTGAATCAAAAATAGATGAGAAAACCAAAAAGCATTCTCTGCCAAAATCAGGAAATAAGTATTCTATAGAGGATGATATTAATCGTCTTTTTGAGGCGATTGATGTTAAAACTTCAGCTAGGAGCTTGGATGCTTTACGAAAGAGTGCTTTGAAAAGACCAATTAAAGTAGGTTCATCTCAAGCATCAGGGATTGGAATTTCTGAGCATGTGAGTTTGAAGCAGGCACTGAGAGGATTATGCATCTCTCAGGCAGCAGAGATGGCTGCCATAAAGCGGTTATCGAAGCCATTGAGTTCTTCAAGGTCCTCGGAAGCGGGAACTATTAAACGATTGTATAGAGCTGTAGTAGTTGAAGCCAATGAATCTGGCCTTCCTCTGAATGAAGGTAAAGGTAATTTGATGGAAATATCTCTTGTACCAGAAAAAATAACAGTGAAGTCTACTGAGAAGGTTCCTGAATCCACACAAGCTCTGAAGGGAGAGCCTTCAAGCCAAGCTGATCAACCTTCTATACCCTCAGATATTGCAACAAAACCAAAGGAAATAATGAACAAATTACCATCTATGGATCAAGTTGTTCCTTTGGTAACAGAGTTTGAGAAGGAGAAATCAAAGGCAGAGCTTCAAAAGCTAAATTCGATAGATTCTTCATTTGTTGCCATTACCCACACAGAAGTCCAGGATGTGAATTTTTTAGCTCCTTCCTTAGTCGAGATTCCAGTCAGCATTCCTGTACCAGATAAGGAGCAAAAAGGCAAGTTGCACCCTGGATCTTCTTTGTATAATTCCAGCACTGGTAGCAGGGTGAGCAAATGTGGTAGCAATAGTCCTTGTCTAATTAAACCAGTTTTCCGGAGCAAGAGCTTTGTCAAGAGAAAAGTAAAGCAGGATTCAACTTCTGTCTCCTGCAGTTCCACTCCATGCGATGGAAATGCCAATAATCATCTGGGTCCTAGTACACGTTACGGGGATGACTATATGTACAACTCTACTGTGAACAGTGAAAGGAAGGAAAATGCGAAAACCTATCAAGCTTCAAGCAGCACAAATACGTGCACTGAGGTGAACTCAAGTGTTTTAGACACGAGTTCAAGCAAGCCAGGTTTTGGTTTGAATTGCGGTAACAGAAGCAAAGCTGTAGTGACAAAAGTTGATGAGAGATCAAGATCAAGGGAGAAGGGTGAATTCTCCCAAAGCTCAAAAAGCAGCATTGGTGACTATAGTAGTAGCACAAGCATTAGTGAGGATAGCATTCTTAGTGGGTCTAGTCGTGGTGGCAGTAGGCCTCACATGTCAAATGATCTGAGGTGGGAAGCTATTCGCTGTGCTCAGAAGCAGCATGGATGCTTGGCTATGAGGCACTTTAAACTTCTCAAGAAGCTTGGGTGTGGGGACATTGGGACTGTTTATCTTGCGGAGCTAAGTGGTACAAGCTGCTTATTTGCTTTGAAAGTCATGGACAATGACTTTTTGATTGGCCGAAAAAAAATGCCTAGGGCTCAAACTGAAAGAGAGATAATGCAAATGTTGGATCATCCTTTTCTTCCTACACTATTTGCTCATTTCACAACTGATAAGTTCTCGTGCCTGGTTATGGAGTATTGTCCTGGTGGTGATTTGCATGTGTTAAGGCAGAAACAACCCAGCAGATTTTTCTCTGAACAAGCAGCTAGGTATGTATCTATTTTTGCAGCCCCCTTTACTTTTTGGGTTTGTCATACAACATTCTTGACTGACAAAGAGATGTTACTATATAGTCTCCTATAATATATCTTGTTTTGAGTTATTTCATAATTTACCTCTGAATACTTCCTTCTCTCTTCTCTGCAAGCATTTTGGTTTAAGTTCCTAAGTGAACTATTCATTTGCAGCTTTCCTCCATTCTGTTTTGAATTGCTTGTAATGTCAGCACTTAATCTAAACGTTAAAAGGCTTACCTGCCATAACTTATGGTGGACATTCAATAGTTATTGTGGAAATTTTGAGTCCAAGGTTTTTTGCCCCTTGAGCCAGATGGAAAGTGATAAACATGTAGGTCTGGTGTTTTTGTTTGGTCATTTGGTGTCTAGAAAGAGTTGGAGTATTTTGTTTGTGCTTTTGTTGTTGGTCAAAACTAGCTATAGGCACATCTTGACCCCTGAATGAATGAAAGAACCAAGCTATCGCATCTGCTTGTAACAATTTAAGAATCTACCACTTAATTGATCATCCAAGCTCTCATTGTACTCTTACCCACACAATCTTCTCAATTCTAATTTGTTGCTATCACATCTGCAGATTTTATGTTGCCGAAGTACTCCTGGCATTGGAGTACTTACACATGCTTGGGGTAGTATATCGAGATTTGAAACCAGAAAATATCCTGGTTCGGGAAGATGGCCACATCATGCTCTCAGATTTTGACTTATCACTCAGATGTGCCGTTAACCCAATGGTGGTTAAATTATCTTCACCTGTTGAGGAGCTACCCGCCAAAAAGGCTTCGAGCCCATGCTCTGAAGCTAGCTGCATTGACCCATTTTGCCTCCATCCTTCCTGGCAAGTCTCGTGCTTTACTCCTAGACTACTTTCAGTTGCTGCAAAATCTCGGAAGATAAAATCAGACCTAGCTGCTCAGGTTAGCCCACTGCCGCAGCTCGTTGTGGAACCAACTGGTGCCAGATCGAACTCGTTTGTTGGAACGCATGAGTACCTGGCTCCAGAAATCATAAAGGGCGAGGGTCATGGGAGTGCTGTAGATTGGTGGACATTTGGGATCTTTCTGTTTGAGCTATTATATGGTCGGACCCCTTTCAAGGGATCTGGAAACGATGAAACACTCTCAAATGTAGTATCGCAGAGCCTTCGATTCCCTGGTTACCCTGCAGTTAGTTTTCATGCGAGGGATTTGATTAGAGGATTATTAATAAAGGAACCAGACAATCGGCTTGGAGCCGTGAAAGGAGCTGCAGAGATCAAACGTCACCCTTTCTTTGAAGGCCTTAACTGGGCTCTTATACGGTGTGCCATTCCGCCAGAACTGCCAAAGTGCTGCGATGCAATTATCAGTTCACGAGCTATGACTTTACAGAAAAAAGAGAGCACCAAATGTGAAGAGTTGAAGGGTGGTGCAGAAGAGACTGCAGAGTTTGAGATGTTTTAGCATGAGGTGGTAAAACACAGAGAGATGTTTGCTTTTCTTTTTGAGAAAATGAGATTTGTCTCTCATCCATCCATTGTTTGTAACTTGATATCTCTCTCTATATCCATAGCACATAGTGTACATGTAATGCAAGAGAATTTCGCCAGCAAGTTTAGAGCATGATAAGCTGGTGTTCATTCTGTTTAGTCTTATTACTAAAGCACGCTGCATTGTTTCTTAATTCAAGCAAGCATAGATTAAGATAAAAAATAAGTGATGTATATTGTAGAAATACCAAATAGTAAGAACAATTAAAAAAAAATCAGTGTAAAGATTTTAGTGTAGAAAGAATCCAAACCCCAACTATCCTTCCATCACCAACCTTATTGCTTCGTGGCGTGGGTACGGTTTAAACAATAAGTATAACCCAACTTCCAAATAATAATCTAATTTATTTTGGTCTGGGGTCAGCAGAGAAGGTGCTAACATGAAGGCATCATCTCTGTGTCCGAGTGCCACTAGCACCACAGTGTCAACTCTTACGAATTTGCCCTATTGAATCACCAAAAACAAAATCGCCATTTTTCAATCCGACCCCGAACTCAAAATTTCATGTGAATATTTACCATATTTATGAACCTCTTCTTCTTCTTCTTCTTCTTCTGGTTGTTTGATAAAACCTCCGTCGCCGATAGCTTTCCTGTAACCCTTCTCTGTTCTGTTTGTGTGCTTAGGTAACATCTGTCGGGGCCGGCTTGCTGAGGTGTGTTTAGAGATATTGTGAGAGAGGACTTGATTCAAACTTCAATATTGACTCTGCTGGAACCAGTGATTACCATGAGGTAATAAGCTATATATTATATCTCCGTCATTGCTTAATGAATTAAAGTATTTACAACTCAACTCAGACTGAGAATGAATCTATCATCAAGGGAAATTTGGCAGACCCAAGAATGAGGGTGGCCTCTAAGAGACATGGGATTGAGATTACAACGATTTCAAGACCAATCCGCGCTTCTGATTTTAAAGATTTTGATCTTACACTAGTAGTGGACAAGCAAAACAGAGGTATAATTACAATATTTATTAAGTTGGATTCTGGGCATACCTACATTATCTTGTATTGTTTCACATTTTCAACTTAAGATAAATTTGCATGGTTCTCTGTTTATTTGTTTCTGTTTCTGTTTAGAGGATATAATGCTGGCTTTTAATAGGTGGAAATTGAGAGAGACGCTCCCTGAAGATGCACATAAAAAGGTTAGTAACGTAACATATTTTTGACTGCCTATGTCATGGCTTGGTAAACTGTGTGTTTGTATTATCAAATCTCTTATTGTAAAGCGCAATGCAGGTTAGATTAATGAGCTCTTATTGTAAGAAATATGTTGAAACTGAAGTCCCAGATCCATATTATGGTGGATCCCAAGGTTTTGAGAAGGTAAATATATTTGTGTTTCATGGTATCATTTACAATATGGAACGTAGGATGAAAGACCCATTTATCTCTACTCTCTTGTGCGTATATTAGAGCTGCAAACTTACATATTGGCCATGATATTGGTTGTGACATTATATTGTAATAACTTTAATTATATTTTCATTAATTGTGACATGATGTATTACTAAATATTAGCTGTATGTCTCATCTTTCAACCATGATTTGTATTCCAATTTACGGGATTTTCTAGTCTATTTCTTGTTAGTAATTTTACTGTTTTAAGAAAATTCTGGTTTTAGAGATTAGGAAAATTTTTTTTATGATTTATCTTATTCAAAGTGGGGTTCAACTTTTAGAAGAAAAAAATATTCCTAAAATATATAAGTTCTTATTTACTATGTATAGGGAGTTTGAGTTCATTTGTCGAATACTTTCTAATTTCTAAAAGTGGATAGTTTTAGTGAGAGTGAGGTCCATTGAGTTACATGTCTTAGAAGAAATATATTCTACTACATAGGTTGAGTTTAGTGATCAAGTATCATGTAATCTTGGAAAGTAGACAATTTCTAATGGAAGTGACATATATTAAAAAACAGGCATTTTTCTAGTGGAATTTTATTGAGATTGAGTATCAATCTATGAAAATAGACGTGAAGTCTATTGAAATTCGAAACCAACCTCTAAAAGTAGAAAAATTCTACTGAGGGAAGTGGTGATATCAATTGAGACCGGGTATAATTATATTGGGGTGTCGTTGTGACAATTTTAGGTTTACTTAGATTGGTGTAATTGGACTACGGATGCGAGGGGAAAGTGTTTTAGTGTGATTGTAACAACTTTCTACATAATGAATTTTTCTCACACCATCCTTGGTGCTGTGGTTTTTGTCCAATTGAGGAGTTCTCACATAAAAATTTGTGTGAGATTGGCCATTTTTTCTATCTTTGTTTTTGTTTATTAATTTTTTGATACTTTGGTCTGCGAAGATTAGGAGACTAAAATTCCAAAGAGTGGTATTAAAGCTAACTGTACTAGGTATTGGAGGCCAAGTCAATCATTATTCCCTACACTGACTAGTAAATTTTGTATGAGCAATGAAAATTGAGAATATCTAGATTTGATGGCTGTAAGTGTAATTTCATTCTAACTAGTGAAAAATTGGTCTCAAGCAGTTAGACGATGGATCTTGGATTTGTAAATCTGTTAGGGGATCGATTATATCACTATCTCCATCTCCTGCACCAACAACTTCTTGACTTCCTTCTTCCACCACAGATCTTTTGATTCTCTCGGACACTTCAGCTCCACCATCTTCTTCTGAGGGTCCATCAGTCCAGAACTTACGAGGGCGGTTTAATTCCTTTGAGATGTATTTGGATACCCGATTTGACACACTAGAGTGCATTCTATCTGTCACGCTCCGATCTTAGGAAATTGAACAAGTAACAATTATCGCGAATTCAAAAAATACATTCTATTATTTAAAACGTACCCCAAGAATGCGCAAAGCGTTGAAAACCTATTTGAATCCATTTCTCAACATAAACAAAATATCGCAGTTTTCAAACATATTCATATTATATATAAATCGTTATCAAATTTTAATACAACTTTTATACAATAAAAATTATTCTAAACAATGTATTACATATAGTATTTGACCGAATAAAATACATAAGTTCAAATTATAAAATACATCTTTCTATTCAATAGATCATACCGCATAAAATTGAGTTGAGTGCCTCCAACTGTACTGAAAATTCTAATCAATACTATCCTAAAATGAGAAGAAAAAAAAGGGTTAAGTGAATAAGAAAATGATCAAATATATAAAAATTTCGTTTAAAATCATATTTTCAAATCTCATATGATATATAAACAGCCATTCTCATTTCAAAAATAACTCTTTCAAGAATAAAATTTTCATTAATAGTATAATTTACTATGGAGTTTATTGGGTTTCCCTTCTTGGGGCAACACTCAACTTGTAGAGTTGTTATGTGGTAATCCATTCTGTGGTTTATTGAATTTTTCTCCGTGGGACAATCCTCATCTCGTAAAACTGTTATGTGGTATATTAGATTTCTATCTTTAAGAAAATCTTCACCTTACAAAACTGATAAATAATAGCATGTTAGATGTCTTTAAATTAAATACTCACTGACATATTAAATTTTCATACATTGGATAATCCTCACCTCGTCGAGTAATATATTCAAAACCAGCCCATACGACCTAAATCAAGAGAGATGACTCAAAAACACAAAAATCAAGTAAAATTGTGGCACTCCCCAACCATGAAAATTAGCACTCAAAGTCAAATCACAATAAACAAAAACAAAAACCTCATTTTTATAATTATAACACGTGTATATTTATACACACTTTATCATCAATATCCATATCAAATAAGATAATCATAACCAATAAAATCAATTTACATTGACCTCCGACCATCATTATACAAACATACAAAACATGCCACAAGCATATAAAGTCATCAAATCTAACAGTTATATCTGACCTTTGACCTCAAATACATCATACTAAAATTATTACATAAATCTATTATAAACAAAGGCCCCTCGCTGTAACACCTGATCTAAGTCTGTCAATAATATTGTCCGCTTTGATCCAATCCTTAAGGCCTCACAGTTTTGTTCTTGATAATGGGTTATCCTAAGAACTTCCCAATAGGTCACCTATCTTGATACTACTCTTGTCCAAGCACGTTTAACTACGTAGTTCTTGGAGTTAAACCACCACCTATCCCAAAAGGTCTTGTTAACAACTTGGTTCCAACTCTACATATATAGCCCAGTAACTTTCTCTCCTATTTCGATGTGGGATTCGGGTCATCCCTACCATCCTAAAAGCCTGCCAGAAGTCGCTCGTTACTTAGGCTCTCTTAACCCCGATGCCACTTCCCGCACTCATCGGATCACGATGTTACACTCGTGGTCACCATATAATAATATCCAATGCCTCCTCAATATGATTATATATAAAAGCTTTCTATTTGTTTATAAACATAAAAATATATATTTTTTTAAAACAATATCCGTAGAAAAACAGAAAGTAAAGAAACATTCACTTACAACTCTGAAGTGAAAAATCACTCTCTCGACGTCTTCCTCAGGTCGGAGACTCTCTAACCAAAACTGTCGCACCTGGATATATATATATATATACACACAAAGTTCAACAACCTTTTACAAAATACACTCAGGTTACAAAATATATGATGCACCTGATATCAAGTACAATATTGTAGTACTCTTCATTACTCATTTATAAGCAAAACCCTCTCTCTCGTTACACAGACAATCTCTTGGCTATTCACATTCTCACTTTACAAAAATTATCATTAATCTTTTTAACACCAAATCAGACTTAAACATATTAATTTATCAACTTAATTGATAAATTAGATTATACTAAAAATCTATGGTTTTTGAAAACAGTAACCTACTTACTCTTTTCTTGATTCATGGTTAAAGATAACTCAAATCAGAAAAATAAGTTGACGGGTGTACTTACCCAAGTTGGTAGATATGTTTTGAGCCCTTCCTCACTTGATTCTACCTCTCGACTACTGTTTACCTATGATCTTTTTTCCTTGATTCCTTACGAATCGTCAAATGAAACTCTAACCAAACGGTGTTCTCGAGCTTTGGTGTTAATTTTTGATGTTATTTTACAAAGAATGAGGGAGTTTAATGGATATTTGGGTGAGAACTGGTTTGGATCAGAGAGTGGAGAGAAAACTAAGAGAGACG
>JAVXUL010000008.1:4128861-4150461 GCA_035590515.1 Trichilia minutiflora | reverse complement strand
AGATGGAGAGTGTGATCTTGCCCATTTATGACCCCTAAGACCATTCTCCAAATAGTTAGCTGTCTTAGGGTGCATTGACCTCATACCGACCATGTATTCATTGAACTCACTAGTTCGATATACCTTTGCAGCTTGAAAATAAGCTTGCATGAATGTATCAGTCTTACGAGCTCGCATCTTGTACTTTTATTTGACATTTCCAAAGATGTGGTAAGCACAAAAACCATGAAATGCATCTAGGAACATGGTCTTGATTCCATTCTCTATGCTGTTATGTCTATCAGAGATGAAAACTAAATCTTCACAAGGGTATATAGCATCTCGAAGCTTCATAAGAAACCACTCCTATGAAGCATCATTCTCCGAATCAACTACACCAAAGGCAAGAGAAAATATTTGATCATTCCCATCAAGTGTAGCTGTCAAACACATTATACCATGATATTTACCCTTTAAAAAAGTACCATCAACAGTAATCACAGGTTTAATATATTTTCGAAATCCTCGGATATATGAACCGATAACGATGAAAAAATATTTGAAGTGATCTTCCTCATCCTGTTTAACAGCAGTTATTATTCTCGGATTTTTTTCTTCCAATTCACAACAATAAAGCGGAAGTGCCCTATATGACAAAGTGGGATCTCCAAACACAAGTCTTAATGCTTCTTTCTTGCTACGCTATGTCTTTGAATATGATAAGCGCACTTTAAATTCTCTTTGAACATCATCACAGATATTTTTGGGCGTGTAAATCCTATTGGCATCTGTGAATTTATCTTTGATCAGTTGTCCAATTAAGCATGTGCTTGCTTGACGATACCTTTCTTCTAATTGCTTTGTTTGACAGCTATGCACCGTGTCTATTCCAGTTATGCAAAAGTATTCATTATTCTTAGGCTTAGTTGCATGGATTCACCATTTAACTATTACCTCTACATTTTGCCTCAAATTGATCACTTGATGACTTATATATCTTTAACTCAAAGTGATTTCTTAATACCATCAATGCTAATTTATCACGGAGTTCCTATTTGATCTTGTAAATCTAACCAATACACACTTCACAAAATCCAGTACTCGATGAGCCTTCACTTAACATGGTTATAGCTGGTGGAATGGGAGACAAATACCTTATGAACTGACTTGATGATGATAATAGAGTTATTTCACTGACTCTACAAGTATGACTTTCATCAATATTTTGTCTTTCGTCCAGATGCTCAAAAGTAGAATAATTACCCCAAATATTTGTCTCAAAAGTATGGTACTCATTCTAATGATCTTGTTGTTGATGATGATTATAATACTTAGCAAATTATGGCTCTTCAACTTGTATAGGTAGGAAGTAATGTTGTGGGACATCTATATTATTCACTTCGAGTTGATGGCCCTCTTCTACTTGTATTGGCCTAGCATGAATCATATTTGTCAATGCATTACTTTTACTGGAGGACCTAAACGGTGGTTCTTGAATTTCACCCGCTACATCTTCAGTTCGTTCAAAGGTGACAAACAGTGGACATGAGCCTTTCATACTTGCAATGTAAGTGGGATGATTAACATTCATAAAATCTCAAAAGCTGAATTCGTCATTAATATCTACCGTAACCTTTTGTACCACAACTGGTTGTATAATCTCCGTAAATATTGCTTTTATCATAATTCTTTACTCAGCAAGATTAATCCAATACCTTTCATACAACATTTGAAGAAATTGCTCATAACTGATGTTCTCATCCACACAACAAGACATTATTGACCCGCCATTATATATCTCACCACCGTTTGATGTGGGTTCCCATGAACCTTCATATCGGGTGATAGTTGTTATTATTTTAACTATATCTATAATCAAATGTTTAACAATATTTAATTAAACGTTATTATTACTATAATATTATATTTAATTATTTAAATTAATTTTATTATATTATTTAGTTATAAAATAAATTAATAATTTTAAATTAATAAATATATTTTTTTATTGATATAAATTATAGATTATTTTTAATTAAAAATTTTTAAAATAGGTATTTTTTATTTTATATTATGTATGTCGGATATTTTTTATTAATTTTTTTTTTTCCTTGGTGGTGGTATTCTCGAGAGGAATCGGTGGTGTACTTAATGAGTTAAATGAAAATGTGAAAGTGGGAAGAGTAAAGTTAAAAAATTAGAATTTTTGAAAAAGAATAAGGTAAATTGAAAATATAGATAATTTTGTCAATAAAATATTTATGTGAGGATAATTTAGTTCAAAAATAATAAAATAAGTTATTTTTTAATAAAATTTTATAATATAATAATTTTTAAATTAATAATATAAATAATAATTATTTTTTTTACCAAATCCCTTAAATTTGTTTGTTTAGCAGAATAGCAACAATAAATAAATCTAAAGTAGACTTAAGAAATGAATAAAAAGTTATCTTCAAGCTTCTCATACAGCCTTCTTCTGACATATAAAGAAAAAGATAAGTTTGATATTAGTTCCTATCGTCGTAAAATGGGTCAATGATATAGCTGACTATCCGTATCTGTCCTAGTTATAAATGAGGATGGTAAATATCAGTTTATCTGTCTATTCGTTTTTTTAAATTACATCGTTTTCCGTGATGGATTGTCGTGAATTGTTGGATTTTTTTTTTTAATTTGATAATAATTCAATTTTCATTTAAGTTAGAAACTTATGATTAAATTACTGTAGAGTAAAAATTATAAAATTACTGGGTTATGATTTTTAGTTGATTATACCGTTTATTTTATGACTTTTTAATAGAGACGGAGTTGGATTATTTAGATTTATTTAATAAATAATAATTTAGAAATAGGTTAGTGTCTATATTATCCATGATATGTTATATCATAAACTTTTGTGACTATTTACTTACGGACAAAATCAACATATTACATCGCAAGGAATTATTGTATTTGTACCTTTATCTTCACCATAATCATAATCTTTTCCAAACTTCGCCTTTCCCTCTCTCTCTCTGTTTTTTTTTATTTCATTATTTAAAACAAAATTATTATACACATATACAATTTATTTATATAAATTTATTTTGTTACGTTAATTTTTAGGTGCTAATTTATGTAAATACATATGCAAAAATTGACGTGATATAATCATTTATTTTATATTTACACCGTAACAGTTGTTATGATATAAAATATCATATCACTGTTAATTTTTAAATTCTTAAGACTAAAAGTTGTGTTGGTATAAAATATTATATCATCAATTTTTGTTTGGTAGTGATATACAGCATTATGTCTCGTCAATATTACATGAGAATTTAAAAGTTGACAGTGATACGATATTTTATATCAGGTTAATGTTTACATATCAATTATTAAAAGAAAAAAAAAATTCATTAAAGTGCTTAGTTATGCGGTAAAATACTTTAAATGTGCAAGATTTCGGATCACCGAAGTATTACCACTAAGAAATAGAGCTAAACTACATCTCCTAAGTTCCTAATGACATGTCGAAGATCGGAGATTAATAATCTGTGTTATATACAGATTATGTAAAGCATGTGAAACATAAACTTATTTAATTAATATATCAATGCATGATACTTAATTCAACTTATAAATATTGAATAATAGACTCTATGCTCAAAACAATACATATGCATACTAATTTATAGGTAGTAACATACAAGATTATTTATTAAGTACTTGAATACAAGTTAGGTCTCATTAATTAATACCAAATAACTATACATATGTAGATCTCACCCTAGTTACTGCATTTTGATATCAGTGTTTACTTGATTGCTTTTAGAAATTTTTATTAGGAGTCTCGAAATGACCTATAAAACTGTAAGAGAATAAATTTTTGAGAAAACTTAGTAAGTGGATAAAATAATAAATCACAAATATTAAAATCATAGAATCATAATTCACTTTTAAATATAAAGTATAAATAACATGTACTGAATTTGTAAAATCAGGAATTATTTTTAAGTATAGACGTGTGGTAGCAAGCTTTGTATTTTCTTTAAAAATATTTCAGAGTTTCAAAACATTTTCATAAAACCACCACATGTTTTTCATAAAATCAAACATTCCTTTTTAGAAGATCAAATAATCAAAAACACATATACTTATATTTTATAGGTGTCAGGTATAAAATAAAAAAAAATCAAAATTCTTGTCTTCAGAGCATCAGATATATCAGACAGTGATCTTGCAAGTATTTCAATGTCAGGTATCAAAAATCAAAAATCAAAAAATAGAAATTCTTATCCATCGGAACTACATGCGGTCATATTCAAGTAGGGGTATAGATATCAGATATCAAAGTTGCCCTTTGACCCCTACTTCTCACCCATACCGATACATGCACATAACAAATATCATGTCATGCCTTTTTCAAAATACAAAAACTAACAAACTCTTATGACTTCCGACTTGGGATAAGAAAAAATGGAAATACAGGACAAATCATACATAATCAAAATTTTGAAAATAGATATAATAGCATAAAAATGCTCGACGAATCATGACTTATCATTTCATATCTAAGAACAGTGCTCTGGATGCATATATCGTTTTGAAAGTAAATTGAAACCATAACTTTTGTCATTCTTAAAATCATCATATATACAACATAATTTTCCAAAACATATTGAAAACAAATAAAATCCTATTCACATGTAAAATATTTCAAAATTTTCATGAACATGTAATACTGAAATAAAATATTTAAATCACATAAATATGTAGAAATACTGAAAACATAGGTAAGCCCACTCACATGTAAACAGATCAAACCTATCATTTAGCATAACTTTTGAAATAGCAAGGAAAATCCAATCAATTTATATTACTAACATGTAAATATATTGATATATCTTTTGAAAATATAAATGAAAATAAAATCGTATCCACTCACTGTCATAGGGAGGGTTTGCATTCCCTAAAAAAGTCTTGATGCCTCTCGGGTTTTATTCACGCAAGCTCAAAATCTAATATCATACATGGATATTCTTATCAATTCCTGAATTCTCAATTCAATATAATTTAAACTACAAATGCGATTATGATAATAATTTATCCAAAATTCTAATTAGCATGTAGTTATTATACTTAATCCATAACTCAACCAATTATCCGATTCTCACCAATAAGAACTCATAGTCCATATCTTAAAACCATACGATAATAATCAAACCTGATATGACTATCTAAACTTACTAATTTTATTCACACATATTAGGCAAAACTTGATTTTTATATCAATTATCCTCTAAACAACTTAATCTAAGATGTAAACATGCATTCGTATAACAATCGAGTTCAATTTCATAAATTGCCAATTCAAATGAATAATAATCCTGGTCATGAATAATAATTTAAATTTGTAAAAATTTTTGAAACATGAAATCTAAGTTATAAGAATACTTAAAGTCTTACTAGAGGGTTGATTTAACTCTCAGAAGCCTTATTTGTCGCCAACTGACGAAAATCCCCAAATGTACTCCGATTCATTTCTCAATCGATTTCAACAAAACAAAGTATTTAAACAATAGAAGATGTCAAGTAGTAGTGTGTTTATAACAAGAAATGAGAGTTTAATCAGTTAAATAATGAAGAAGTTGAAGAAAATTTTTTTGGGAGCTCACTATGTATGGAGAACCCGATGGTACTAAAATAAGAGAAACAAATAATGTAAAAATGAGAGATCTAACCTTTTAAACTTTATATATAAATATTAATGATTTGGGAAATGACTAATTTATCTTTGAAAATATAAAATAAATAGAGGAGAAAGCATCAAAATAGGGTAAATAGTTTTTTTTTTAGTTAGATATTTGTTTTCTACAGTAAAAACGTGTAAGTATGTAATTTTCTACAAAAAATATCGATATTTTTTATATATGTATTGATACATTTAGTCAATATATCAATACGTTCTCCCAAAATCCTAATTTTTAATCCGTATCGATATATTTCATAAATATATCAATGCATGATAAATATTATTTAGGTCCATTGAAAAATATTGCTTTAATTCTTAGAAAATATCATTTAAGTCTTTCGTTTATTTTTTATGTTATTTTTGTCCCTTATATGGAGTTCGATTTCATTTTCATTTCTTTTTATACTATTTTATTTTTGTCCTCTTTCAATAGAAATAAATCACGTGTTAAAATTTCATCCCGATTAATGAAAATTTAGTTCGAAAATTTAAATGCGCAAATGATACCTTAAAGAATTTTTTTAAACTTTTTCAATTTCACTCAATTCTTTTCAAAACACTTATCAACATCAATACTGATTTCTATAACCAATAAATAACTTCTAAACATATATTTTTTAAAAATAACACAAATATCTTTTTAGAATAAAATGATTAAAATACCCTTGAACTAAAATGTGTAACATTACAACATGCTATAGTAATTAGTATATAATTATGTACTAATTTTAAAATTATCTCTAATACAAATTAAATTTAATAAATATTTGTAAGATAATTAGTGAAACACATATAAATATTTATATTTTTTAATTAAAAATTATTCAATATAATTAATACCGTCAAATGAGCTCAAAAGGTCAAGAGACCAAATACAACTTCAAATTTTAGTTACTATGAAAACAACCACAACTTTGCAATTAATTTGATTATTACTTTCTTACTACACAACTAATGAAGTAATGAACAAATAACAAAACACTCTTGTAGCTCAACTGTCTGTAGGCTCGAGGATGTTAAGATGTTCTAATCATGTGAAAAAATCACCATAAAGAAGAAAGAAGAAATTAAAAATTGATTTAATTTGAAGAAAATAAACGTACGCTAGCTGATATATACCCTCTCTTTTTTTTTTTTCCCATTTCCCTTTTGTCTATCTATAATACAGCAATTGGAATTATACAGTTACCGAAATTCTTTTGTTAAATCCTTTGTTATTATTTTGTTAAATTGAATTTTGATTTTTTAAAATATATATTCCAAAATTCGAAATATTTAAAATCACAAAAAAGTTAAGTTTCCTTTGGGATTGTAGTACTTGATCAATTATTAATGAAATCGATATATTTTTATATTAATATTTGATATCTAATTTTTTTTTTTTCTTATAATAATAGTTAGGGTTTGGAAGTCATCATCGTACAATATCAAATAGAACCTTAAATACAATGAGTGAGGACCATTGCATATTGTAGTAGTTTGAAAACAAAACTAAAAAATTGAATAATATCAATTTTTAATAAAATTCATATATTTTTACATAAATATTTGATTATCTAAAAATTTCATTACACAAAAATTATGCTTAAAAGTTATCGTATCATAATATCAAACAAAATTTTATTTTAAAATAAGTGATTGCCATGGCATATATTATATTTTAAAAATAAAATAAAATCTAACTATTAATTGTCAAAAGTTGGTAGAACAATTTCTTAAAAAAAAAAAAAATAGGGCTGCCAACACAGAATAATCTTTATGCTGTAATATTTTACAATCAAAGCATTTGAGATAGTCTAGGATGAATGTATCACACCGTTCGTCTATCCATCTATCCAGTTAATTTTGATTACATATGTATTCACTTTAAAATTTATCTAATTTAGAAATGATAATTATAATAAGCGAGAAAATTAACAGTACATTCAAGTGTTATTAATTCAAGTTTAAAATAAAAATAACCAATAACCCATCTAGATTGAACTGAAAAAGTTATTGTAAAACCATGTTTTAACTTTAAATAATAATAGTAATATTAATGTGGGTGAAAACTCAAAGGTATACACATTTACTTTAAAATTATAAAAGAGATAATTATAACGAGAGAGAAATTCATTACTTAATAGTTAAATCATGTTATTCCAAATGTGTGTGTGTGTACAACCTCTAATTTATAAAAATTAAATTAAAAAATAATCTCCATAGTAATAGTAATAGTGATATGGGTAAAAACTCAAAATGAAATGTATCTCCAATCCCTAAATTTGAATTGAATTCTCAAATCCCCAAACATTCCAAAGAGAAGGGCATTAAGAGCTCGCCCCCCTCGTCCGCTACAGAAGAAAAAGCTAGCCAGAATGGCTACAATAGAAGATGGACTACTCCTATCCACTCATTCTCTCAATCATCATCACAACAATTCTCTATCTTTCTCTCTCGTTCATTTATCCTACACCAACTTTCTCTGTTCTCTGTAATTTTACAACAAAAATAATTATAAATAAAAATAAAATTAAACCCACTACTTCCCCTACTTCACTCTTCCTCCCGACCAGACTAGTCCTTTCAGATTTTTGTACACTTCTCTCTCTCTCTCCTCTCTCCAAGAAGCAAGAAACCATTTTGTTTTTCTTCTTAATTTGTCTTTCTATATAATCCCTCATATTTCTTTTGAATTCTTGATCTATACACTTCCCTTTTGGTGAACAATCCTGTGTATTCTCTTTTAATTCCTTTCTTGATCTAGATCTCTCTCTCTTTCTCTTTGTCTTTCTTTTCTTAGATTCTAAGCACTGAAAAAAATGTCACTGGATATGGCATCTGAACGTGTTTGTTATGTTCACTGCAACATCTGCAACACCATTTTAGCGGTATATTGCTTAATCTCTTTCTTTCTGTGTATAAGCATCAATCTTCTCTCTTTTAAAAAACACAAAAATCAAAGGGTTTCTTTCTCTACCATGTGTGTTAGTTTCTAGAGCTGAATTCACCATAATACCATGTTCATCAGTATACCAGTAAGCTTTTAGCTTTTACAGTTGAATAGTATTTGGTTGTGCGAGACGAAACGGAAATTCAACTGAATTAGACGTGCTAAAATGATTTGGTTTGAAGAAACGAATTATAAACCCAATTTGTAAAATGTCCTTTTCTTGGATCATGAGATTTCCTATTTTACTTGGAAATAGTTGGAAATTTTGTCTCAAGAGAAATGTCAAATGGTTTTCAATTCAAAGAGCTCCAATATGAATAACCAAAAATTCATGTACGGTCATGCTAAGAGAGCATTTGGTGGCCATGAATTAAAACCAGTGACCCAGGAGATATTGGTGGAAAATCAGTGATCGCAGCCCAGTTTCTTGAATGCCCCTTCATGATATTTGATCTATCAAACTATACTAAAAGAAGTATAGATATTAATGTTGAGAGTAGGGCTACGGTTAGGTACTAGGGTTCTTCCAAGTCAAGGTGAAGTTTTTTCTTCTTTTATTGGCTTTGCAGAAGTCTACAGGATTTCATGTCTTCTGCAAACAAAAGTCTAAGCCCAAATCCGTTGTTTTAATTTCTTTCCCATTTATTTTGTTAATTACCAGCCATCTGATCTTTACAACAGTTGCTCCTACCTCATCAATTAATTATTAATTTCATCTCTCTCTTCTTCATTTCCTTTCTCTCTTTCTTACTTGATGGTGGTGAGTGCCTCTGTTGCTATATGTAGTGTTGCACTGCTCCATCATTTTGATTCACGAAAACATGATCAACCTGTTTTCTTTCTTGCATAGTTTCGAGTTTGGTTTTTCTTTTGAGTACGGATGACATTGTTTTTCTTTGTTTATGCAACAATTTGCGTTTGAGAGAAAGAGAGAGAGATGCCAAAGCCATGGAAAAAGAAATGCTTTTGCTTTTCATCATAACATACCCTCTGTTGAAACAATTAACCATTGCTTTTGAAAGATCAAAATTAAAAATGAAGATCTTAAACACTGCACATAGGTCAGTGAATCAGTAGTCTTCATTGATGGTACTATTTTTGTTTCTTTCTTTATCTATTCATGGTGATTTTTGATCTGTGATTACTAGTGATGGTCTTTATGGTTTCTGTTCCAGTCACGTCCTTTTCATTTCCCTCTGGGCTTATTTTCCTTTCTTTTATCATCTAGCTTGCGGTGTCAGTCGAAAAAGTCAGGCGCACCGAAAGTAGAGAAACTAATATTACTGGAAGTAAATCGAGGAATTTAATTTGTACGTGGAAAAATCCTTGTAATTAATTATTACCTATGTGCGGTCTTTTGTGATCTGATAAATTATTTGACTTCCATCTTTACTCATAAAAACGACAACAATACATATAGCTCTTTACCCTTCAGCGATTTCTGAAGGAGATCACCAAAGAGATATAGTTTAACAACTTGATCGTCAGAAAGATATACGTGCATTCATCCTCCTCCTTCTTCGTACTCCTCCTTCTATTGTTTCCCTTCTTGATTTTGTTTCTTCTTAATATGGAGCCGCCTTCTTCTCCTCCTTCTCCTGTTTTCTTCTATTTCTTTAGATTTTGTGGGGAAAATATGTGGTTTATGAAACTTTCTTTGTTAATCTAAAGCGTTGTTGATAATGGATCTAAATGCAACTTAATAGAAGTTACATTGAGAGATACCCTTTTGAAGCTATAAAAATTTTCGATTTCGTTTCTAATCCATCTTATTGTTTTAACAAATTTGAACCCAGATCTGGGTACGAATGTATTGTTTGTCTTAGTAGGGTTTAAAGATAATGGTGTTGCAATAAAGAAATGTGACTTCTGATTAAACCATTTAGGTGGTTGAAACCTTAGTTATGTGTGTATATAAGAGACAGAAGATTCATTAGAGAGAATGAGAGATCAGCTACAAGTGTAATAACTGGAAAATATAGTTGAATGTCTTCAGATTTCAATTGCATAATATTGTTACATTCAAATGTATGATCACAGGTCAGTGTTCCTTGTTCAAGTTTGTCAAACATTGTGACTGTTCGATGTGGGCATTGTGCTAATTTGCTTTCCGTAAGCATAGGATCTTTCCTTCAAGCAATTCCTACTCAAGATCCTCAGGTATATTAACGTTTAAAGTTCTCTTCTGCCCCTCCTTAAATATGCCTAAGAAAAATGCCTTTGCTTTTGAGACGTCCCTTTTTATAATTTTGTTATAGGAGATAACATGCGATGAGATTTTTCATGAAATAATAGGCATCAATTATTGTTGGCTTAAATATGACTGACCCGCCCTCTTTTTTATACTTCAACTTTCCCTCTGTTGGGTTCTTTATATATGTATATGCAAAGCAAGCATGCTGTTTATTATGTTCTCTAGCTCTAATCATGGCCAAGCTAATTCAAAGTATTAGCTTTGATTAAAATAACACGCTTGTAAAATTTAAAACAAGAGATTTTTTAATCATTTTTCTTTCTCTTTTTATTATTTACCAGTTTTTATTTGAATGAAGTTGCAGAAACGTCTAAACTTTGAAGATTCAATTAAGGACTCCGGATCATCTTCAAAATGCAATAAGTTTTCTTCTGCATTTGACTCAGCAGAGCATGAAACTCCTCGAATGCCCCCAATTCGTCGTTAGTCATCTTTCGATAACTATCTCTATTGCACAAATAGATAGCCCATCTTTCTAATGTTTAATTATGCACATTTTATGTAAACATATAGATATAATTTTTATGGTAAAAGTATAATACTCCCAACAAAAATGGTAAATGCATAACTAGCAATCTTCGCTTAATTTATTATATACAAAAACACAACTGGAAAAAGTAAATAAGCAAAACAGAATCGTATCTGATCAGTAAGGCCACTTGGCATCAGATATATCAGTTTTTACGAAAAACTCCATCTCCCATTTGCTAGATGAGCATTTGATTTTTTCTCTTCGGTCATATGAATGACCCATTTGAGATGGTGACTTAACATAACAACTTTGAGTACTCATTATTAATTATATTGACAGGTTATCGAACTTCAATACATCACACATACAAGAGAAGAGATATTAATTACAATACGTTGTCCTAGAACATATGTATGTATATATGTTGAGTCGTTTTACAGCTTATTTTAACAGTCTTTGCGGTTAGTTTTGATATCAGTTGACATGGCTTAATGCTTTTTTCTATTATAAAAATAGCAGATAGCACAGAGCCTAAATATGGCTATTAGCTTAAAAAACACAAGGATTCCCTCTCAATTGTGTTTATTTTAGGATAAATTTCCATCATCATCCGTACAATAATACAGTGTATATAATTGAGAAAATTGCTCCGAGTTGCCTACAGCTCTAAAAGCAATGGATGGACTCATGGTCCGTCAGATTTTTTTGACAGAAAGAATGTCACAGACTGTTAGTTATCTAGATTACTTAGAAGGTCATTATCCTCATTCCTCCGTCTGTAAACTTTACATTTTTATTTAAAATCTTCTTTTAGCAAAAGTTTTACACCTAGATATCAATATAGCTCGGCTAGAATTACATTAATAGTATCTGATAACTCAAAGGTTGTGTCTACTCTATAAGGAAAACTTCTTACTTGAGATTCTCAAATGTCTTAAATAATGCATTGTAATTGCAGCTCCAGAGAAGAGACAACGAGTTCCTTCTGCATACAATAGGTTTATCAAGTAAGTTTCAACCTATTCTTATTTTGTAGTTTTATACTTGGTAATTATTCTTCTCTTTTTCAAGTTCAAACACCTATAAAATATTTAAATTTGTAGAGAGAAAAAACAAAGGGCATTATGTATATACAGTGTAACAGTGAAATTAACTGATGGGTATGCGTTTGTTAATTAATTAATTTTCAGGGAGGAAATCCAAAGGATTAAGGCTAGTAATCCCGATATCAGCCACAGGGAAGCTTTTAGCACTGCAGCCAAAAATGTAAGCTAAGCTGTGTTCTAACGTTAATTTTGAAGATTATCGAACACTGCTCACTGCCTTCATTATATGGAATGGGCCATACATTTTATTTAGTTTTGCAAGTTCTTCTACCTTGAATTCTTTACTGTGGTAATCTATGGGTCATCGACATAATATCTGTTTATGTTATGACATACACCAATAGTTGAAGCCATATCGCGGATGAAGTTAAAGTTTCTCAAAATAAATAAATGAAAATATAAATAATTCGCAAAATCATACGATAGAACTTGGTTTAAGGTGAGCCACCCAAGTCCTATGTTATTAAGAAAAGAGTTCTTTGATTAGTTGATATTAGAAAATATCTATAGCAATCGGATATACTTCATCCATTACAAATTTATAATTGACGGCCAACTTGGATCTTATGTTGTGGTGTTGTCCGACAGCCAAGCCAAACTTTCATCAATAATTTTTCTTGGTTCGAAGAGGTTCATTTTTGATAAAAAAGTGCTTCTTATGAAAGTATACTATAAAATTCATGCTTGAAGACATGAATTATATAAAAAAGTCAATGGATTAAGTGAATAAACTTATTTACTCTAAGATTAAATTTAAGTCATGGAGGTTAAGCTGGATGGGAGTGAGCTATCAACAATCAATTTCTTTTATAGGGTACATAAGCCATTGTTTTTTCTTTTCTTCTTTTTGTTCTTCATCTTTTAGTTCCATTCCTTTAGGCCAAGACTTTTGGTAACCTAGCTATCTCATTAAGGGCTTTAGCATATGATATTATCTTGATTGTGCAACTATGACATTGGATTTCATATTACTAGAACTAATGGGTGTTAGCTAGTATTCTACTGTTTCACATTGTGAGCATATATAGATTATCCTATGTAGCTAATGGAGGGTCATATTAACAAAATTAACATCAAACACTTATCTTGTTATACATATCCCTAACCTAAATGTTAAAAATTATTTGATAATAGTTTCATCAAGAATTTATCTAGCATGAGAACTTGAAAGAGATTAAAGGGACAAAGGAAATAGTGTAAAATATTAATAAAAGAGGTAGCTTGTGTCTTTAGTTAACTACTTCAGAAACGTCAACAAAGTTATATAGTTGATGACGTTAACTCTTGGGAGTTATTGTAATAGGTGAGATTTTAGGTGGAGAAGTATACAGCTAGCATAAAATTATTAAATCTAATAAAACTTCAATGATATTGATCATCCAAGGAACCAAAAAATATAATAGATGGAGCATTCTTATATAGACATAAGTGTCAATTTTGTTTTTTGCTTTAAGATAATTTTTATCTTCTTGTTTTATATAAATATATATATTAGTAAGACCAAAATATCAAAGAAACAGACTTTATGCTAGCATTGCAATAATGTCCTATTACCATGTAATCATGTTACGGGAAAATTAATTTGACTTTCTTCAAGATCATCATGATGACATTTTCCTCTAATTTCTTGTTTGAAGTTGATTGTAAATTGGGATTTTTTATTACCTGAAATTGTTAGCGATTGTCTTTTGATTTGTTTTTGCATATATACTGTAATTTTCTTCTGTATACATCGCTCTTTTTCTGTAAAACAGTGGGCACATTTCCCACACATTCATTTCGGGCTAAAGCTGGATGGCAACAAGCAAGCAAAACTGGACCAGACATATGCAGAGGGCACTCAAAAGTCTAATGGATTCTACTAAAAAAATGTTATATATATCCTGTGAGTAGAAGCAGAAAGCAGAAGTTATATATGTGTGTATTATATAAGTATTTTGGGTCCAATTAAGAAAAATTGAATAAGGTTGATGAAGTCTAGCTAATAACCAAATAGGGACGACCTCTTTGTTGAAAGCTTTGTTAACCTTGCTATTATTGTGTGTTGTTCCTTTTCTAACTCTTTAAGAAGCAATTTCCATTCCAGAGTTTGCATTTATATAACTTTGATCATATATAAATATTTTAAGTCAGCAATATTCTATAGAACAATGTGCATTTGTTTTCATCATAGTTACTGAATTAATCTTTCTCTTTATCTCTCACCCCATATTCTAAAGAGGACAAAATGGATAGCCACGTTGTCCACAGTGATATTATGTAGAAAGGACCACTTCGCCAATATCACTTTCCGTGATTTAGTGCTCCACTTCAAAGGATTCACCTCTATTTTCAGTCTCATTATTGTTGTATGTCAGGTTTCAAATTCTGCTTCTGCTTCTTTGTTTCTTTTAAATGTTAGTGTTAATAGTTTAATTTTTTTTTCTTACGTCTTCTATTTATGTATCTTTAAAATAAATGAATCACAGGCCAAAACGAAGACGAAACAGTTCTGATAAAAATGATATAACGAAAGAAAGCAAGTACAAAATTTTATAGTTGTTGGAAGAGAATCTCACTATGAACATTATTACAGCTAAGAATAGTGTATACAATTATTAAAACCAAGAAAGAAAGATGGATATAAGTCGTTAACCCATACGACAAAGATTTCATTTCAGATTGTGTTGCAGTAATGTTTATTAATTATTTATGAAATTAAGACACAGGGTCTAAATATATTTTTAATATTTTGTTTATTTTCAAAATCGAACATAAATGAATACTAAAAAAATGACTTCTCTAAATAGCTATAAACCACTCAATCGAGTTCTATAAGATGTTACCATAGTTTTGAAGTCATAATTATTATAGAAAAAAATTTAAATATCAAATAGTAATATGAAAAAATATAAATTCTTATAAAAATAGAATTATCAAATACATTTTATCTTTTTTGTAACATACAAAACAAGCACAAATCAATCCACGTTTGAGAAATGTAGGATAACCAAAACAAGCACAAATTAATATTGCCATTTAAAGCTAAATCAATCTAATTTAATATATTAAATATAATAAATTTGATTCAATTTAAATAGTAAAATACGATTTAAAGTGGTTTGAATTTATAATTTAGGTAATGTTATAAAATTAACGATGTAATAATTGATTATTATCAATTTTTTAATATCTCATCATACTTAAGAAAGAGTTTCGTAAATTTTTTTTTTTTCAGTTCCTTTATAAATGATTTTTCTTTTTCAGTTATTAACACATCTAAAAGAAGAAGGCAGCCGTATATAACTTAAGATGATAAATAAATAATAATAATAAATTTTATAAAATAATATTAAATAGTTTTATTTATAATTTTGTATTTTAAAATTGATCCAATTCAAAATTTAAATTGAGAATAGTAATTTAAAAAATATTAATTTATCAATTGATTCAAAATCAATTTAAAACTTCTATTTTAATAGTTTAAATCGATTTAAATTGATAAAATATTCATTCCTGTTTACAGGTAACACTAGTTACACAAATCCAACTTTCAATTTCTCAACTTTCAAATTTTATCGGTTAGAGTTTCGTACCCTAAAATTTCTCCCTCAATTTTTTGCTATTCTTTTTTGAGAACGCTCTTCTGGAAGGCACAAACAACTCTTAAAAGTCTTAAAATGGCCAAGCAAAATTACAATTAACATAAATAAATAAACTATCACCAGCCAAAGAAAGAAGCAAGAGAGCCATATATTTTGTCTAAACAGCAGCTAGATATTCAGCTAAGACATGAATAACTCACTCCTTTTCGCTTTTTCCATGAGGGAATTAACTCCTAATTTGCATATTTATTACTTAGTATAAACTTAATTAGTTTAGTCTAATTGTTTAATTACTCAATTCATAGCATATTCCACATTTCAATCTTCTGTCTCTCTCTGTAAACAATAAAGATAATTCTTGTACTGTTAATTCATATGTTACAGCAGTTATCAATGATGCTTGAATCAGGCTGACATGATGTGATGAAACCCTAGATAGTTTCACTCTCTGATCACAATCGATCGCATAATTTGATCTGCACCCTTGATCCATTATCTACCATTGATTTATTTTCTCAACAACGATTGATTTTCATGTAGCTCATATTCATGGTACGACCACCAATTTTACCTTTTGTTCTTTATATACTTCAAGTGTACTAAGATGTATTTCTCCAACATGCATGCATTTGCTTCGCCTCATCAGAATACATGCGCTTACAAACTGACACATTAAATTCATAATTTTTTTAATGTTAATTTCCCCACTATTTGATGATTATCTTAACTGTTTAGTACTAATTAATTCAATCCTTTCATATCGTGAAGATATATAGAATGAGAAAACTAAATACATTTATATACCTACTGCTACTGCCCACAGGCATATATATAGAGAGAGAGACAGAGAGAGAGAGAGAGAGAGAGAGAGAGAGAGAGAAAGAAGAGAAAAGAGGGTAATAAATTATAATATATATGAAATGAAGTGTTATATAATTGGAATTTCTCTGTTGGGATGAGGCTAAGAGTACAGAATCTGTAATGTCAAATCATGTAGTTTGTATTTTGGAAGTAAGTGTGTTGTATATTTGTCCGTGAAGTTCTTGTGTCTAAAAAGATAGATAATATTTACTTTATAGCTTTAAAAATGTCTGGATTGAGTGGTCATATCATATCAAATTATATAAATAATTATAAGAGAGATATCTCTATAGGTAGCTAGATTAGGTAGGCTTTTCTCTTCTCCTCTTGCCTTTTGTTCTCTTCTCTTCTCTTGGGTTCTAATATATTATAATAGTAGAAGTTGCGTATTGTTGGATAGGCTCGTGGCTTCTTTCTCTCTGAAACAGTATCAAAGCAAAGGCAATAGCAGCAGCAGACCATTATAAGCAGAGTTAGTCAGTTTTGACAAAACCTTTCCTCGTTGCCAACATCAATGCTGTAGATACTTTGAGATTTCCACTTCATTTGTTTTAGAATTTTGATATGATAACACTTGATCTATACCCCACTTAGCAACTGGGAATGGAGCTCATTATTATTAAACATACACCATGAACCCTTTTCCATACTTTCATGTCTTTTTGGTCAAATTCCTAATTATACATGTTAGGGTTTCGCCTTTCTTTTCCTTTTCTTTTTGGTTGGTTTACAAAAAAGAAAAGAATTTTTGTGAAAAAGGTAACATTCAAATCAATAATCATGTCCTTTTTCTTTTACTAATGTCATTCCAGATCCCATTAGGGAATTATATATTTTTTTGCTAACTTTAGACTATATAACATTAATTAATTATTATTTGAAAGCACCTATAGATTCAAAAAGTTTTCTAGTAAATAAATCCAAGCATGCAAATTATTCCTTGATGAGAGAAACTAAATCGTCTTAATTAGCAAGTTAATTAAGTGGGTGACCAAATTGTAAGGTTATGTAAGTTTGTTAAAATTCCTTCTTCAATGATTTATGCTATGAATATTTGTCCCAAACTCTTGGTATGACGGTTTATAATAATTTAAATAAGTCATCTTCTTTTACATCCACTGACATTCGATTCTAAAACAAATAAAAAAAAATTAAAAAATATATTAAAACTTTTATAACTAAAGGAAAAGGGGAAAAAAATCCCTTCATTATAAATGAACGTTCCTCTTATTATCATGTGAAACCATGAGTAATACAGTCTTCATCTTCATCAATTATGATATTAATAAAACCCCTAATTTTACATTTTGTTTCATTTGCCTAATCAGTTAGAACAGATGAAAATGAAATATGTTTTTGTAATGTGTTTCCTTCTTCTATAAACCAGTTTCCTTCTCTGTCCGTAAAACTTCTGCTGCAACATTGATTGCAATACCACTATATACATAAGAATTGTAAGTAAACCAATTAACATTTTTTCCTTTTCTTCTTTTGAATTGACTGTGGAGAAATAATTTATGAGCAATTTATTTGTAATAAGAGAAAAACTTCTATGAGTCCAATCCATCTAACACGGATTAATAAATACTTGACAGGTTTTCTAAATCTCACAGGTGGCAGGTGACGGCCTTATTTAAGTTTTAGGATCTACAAATAACTAAAAACAACAATTGACAAAAGAAATTATTAATTAAAAGAATATATATATACACACACACATTTTGACCATAAATATACAGGTATAATTATAATATTTTTTATCATAATTATTTTGACAATTAAATATATTAAATTACTTTTATTTTTTAAATTTATAAAATAAATTAATAAATTAATATATCTATAAATATTTTTAGAATTAACAAAATTAAAATATATATTTAACTAAATTTTAGAAATCTCTATTTATTTAACCTTAATTCAAAGGGATGTAGTTGATGGCCAGGCCTATTAAGTGGAAGTAACAACCTAGAATAGACAAGTCAAAGCAAGACCCATTGGGAGATATAATGTTGATAATGAAAGAACCTAGCTACCTCATATGAAAATCATATGTATGGAAATGTATATGTCAAAATTGAAATAAGTGGGGTTTGCGAAAAATTCTAGATTAGATTATAATTAATGGGATTTTGCCATCACATTCAAGCAAGAATATTATGTGGTCCCATATTTTATTAATCTAAGGTTCAATGCCCTCAACAAAAAGTTAGCCAATATGTGGTTCCTGTGTAAGTCTTTACATACAACACGAATATCCTAAAATAATAATTTTGGGGGTATAGAATATAGTTGTGGACATGCATAATTTGTATATTAAAATAGATTTATTAAATTGTGATATAAATTAGTTATTGATTGTTATTTTTTTATTATTGTAATAATTTATGTGATAGTTACTGTGCATGTTCAAAGGGCATAGTTTGATAGCTTAATAGCATTAACTTTATAAACTTAATATTATTGCTATATAATACGAGTAGCAATAGAAATATTTTTTATAAATTATTATATATAAATTGAAATAACAGGATATTATTAATTAATAAAAATACAAAATTAATATAATTAATGAAAATAAATTATATAAATTAAATGACAATTATCATTAGTATACTACGTCAGTTGGCATAATAGCTTATATAAAAGATGTATACCTTTAGTATTATTTATAATTAATTCAATGTAAATTTTATTTGAAAGAGGCGTTGGATGCTAAACATAGGAAGGTCAAAGTTATAGAAGAATTCATGCAAAGGGAAAATCAATAAAGGCATATGACGCTACAATTCATATACAGAGTGCCATAGATAAATAAATAATTAAATAATGTGATGGAATCAATTCAGTCAAATTTATTGATTGAATTTAATTTTGTTACATCGTTTCATTGTGTTCATTATGTCATTTCAAAAGATTTTTGTTCAATCGTTGTATTATGTCAACTACATCTGACATATCATTCTGTTATACGATGTATGCCAGTCAAGGCAAGCATGCCGAACTAATTAAGATTAATTAATAAAAGAGAGAGAAAAGAAAACGATGGATCAAAAGGTATTAATTATTTTATAACTAACATAAAGAGCTAAAACTGTAGCATATAAACGCTATTTTTGTAATTGTTCAATTATTCCCAATATTTTTATAAAGGTAAAAAAATAATCTAAGTTTAAATATATTTTTAACTGTTTAACTCTCTCTAAAATCAAATATACATAAATATCAAAGAAGTTGGTTTTCTTAAGAAGATTGCCAAGTCTACCCGAACAAAATGTACATACTAGTTTAAATATTAATGTCAAAACACACACGAGTTTTCCACTCTGAATTTAGTAATTCATAAATTAGTCTTAAAAAGTAGAAGATTGAGAAATTACAGGAGTACAGGTTCTGGGCTTCAAAATTCTGCTAAGGAGTTTTTACCTCTGAAATTACAAAATTACCTATGATTTTGATTCATATGTAGTTGACATATTGAGGGTATTTTGGGTATTTTATATATAAGAATAAGCGAGGATGACAAATACCCCATATTATAGATATCTACCTTTTTCTTTCGTGACAAATACAAGTTGTCTTATTTACTCCCCAGAGTCCATACTCATCCACAAAACGTTTAAGAATAAAGGGTAAATACATAATTTTAAGAGATGCATGAGACGCTTTGAGACTAAAATAGTTTATTCTTGTTTATCCTATTTGTTTTTTATTTTTTGAAAGGACCACTCTTTCACTTCTTCGCGTCGAGCCTTGGAGCTGTAGTTGGCTTTCATTATTTTCGCACGAAAGAGGCTACCTCCCTGGCCCGACCCACCTGAGAACTCGCCAGCCCTGCTATAATATGGAAGAGGTTGTTATGATTTTTAGTTTATGTTGACCGTGCTGCTTTAGAAGGTATGAAATCAAAAGCTACTTAAAATGCATCACTCTATTATTTTAACATGTTTGTTGGTTGTGAAATTATTTTAGTTGTTTGCATTTGACAAGATGAATAGTTATTGAATGATAACTGTTTATATTGTTCGTGGGTTAAGGTTTATTTTAGGGTTTTTGATTTTAACCACTTTCTAGTGCAATTGATGGTCTTTATATGCAATAGTAGTGATGATATGTATTTTTATATATTCTGTTTGATTAGCATGCAATGCAAGGATTTTCAAATTTTTGTGAAGTTTCCTGGATCCGTGTGACGGAGATTATTTTTTGGGGGGCTCGTGTTAAACCATATGTCACTATATGTTGTTTAATGCAATTGATCGATTATCATGCATGATTTCATTTGTATGATAAGGGGATGTTCATGCTAGCTGTAACATCATGTAGGTAAAATTTGAGTTTTGGGCTTATTTTTACCTATCGTAATATTTTTGTGGATTGTTAAAGTATTTATTTTTTTTATGAAAATACTTCCATATTAAATTTTTGTTGTTGTACAGTCAATAACTGCATGTTGGTTGCATGCATATTTTAATATTTGTATAATATTAAACAAAATATTTGTATAATATTTGTGAGATAGTGGCTCATGCTGGTGACGGTTTGATTTTTATTTTTTGACAGTTTACAATCACCCATGATTCATGAAAACTACCTATCCACGTTTAATAACTTCCCATAACTTCTTAATGGGAGAAGTTTATAAATTGGATAGTTTTGAGGTCCCAATGGTTGC
>JAVXUL010000008.1:4093534-4127997 GCA_035590515.1 Trichilia minutiflora | reverse complement strand
AGTTAATCATACTTTAAGTGTAAAATGATAAATTTAACCCTTAATACACATACACTTTTATGTACTCATCATACAGCTTGCATCTTTTCACCTGGAGAGAATTGCATTACAATGGCATCGTTAGATAACAAAATTTCACGGACCTCTTACATGGGCTGAATTCACCAAAGCTGTCTCTTTCGATTTGGTCTAACAAAATACGAAAATCCATCTGAAGCACTAACGCGGCTTAGACAAACCTCAAGTGTCTCAGCCTATCAAGAAGCTTTTGAGAAGCTTTTTCATCGTGTCGATGGCTTGCTAAAGAGTTCCTTATTGGATGCGTCATTGCTGGCCTCAAAGATGAAGTTCGTCTGGACGTAAAGATAAAGAAACCCAACACCCTCTCCGAAGCTATCAGAGTTGCAAGGCTCATCGATGAGCGAAATACCCTTCAACAACGACCAAGTTTCCCTTTACACAAACCGGTTATGAGTTCTTTGTCTCGAGTCACTTCCAGCACTTCATTCAGCCTGCTAGGGCCTCCACCATCCCAAAGGAATGGCACTCCAGTTACTTCAGCTACAGTTCGTCGAATTAGCGGCCAAGAGGTTAAAGAGAGGCGTGAAAAAGGGCTCTGCTATTATTGTGATGAAAAGTTCACACCAGGACATAGATGCCAGCGACCTCAGCTCTTTATGATTGAGGATTATTCCCTAGAAGATGAAGATGAGGCTCCAACTGCTCAAAATGACACCACCACCAATGATCTATGTTCAGAGATATCCTTCCATACTATAACTGGGGCTGATCATCCACAAACTTTACAGGTGAAAGGAACTCTAAAGAATAAAGAGGTGACGATTTTAATTGACGGAGGAAGCACACATAACTTTAGATATCAGTCTATTGCTTCTAACTTGGGGCTGCCAGTGGTGAGAGACTGATCTTTCCAAGTTATGGTTGGTAATCGAGAAACCATAAACTGCCCTGAAAGGTGCCTCTCACTCTCACTAGTCATCCAGAATCATAACATCCTTGCCGACTTCTATGTGCTTCCAGTAGCAGCTTGTCAAGTTGTGCTTGGAGTTCAATAGCTGGAGACCCTAGGCCCGGTGGAAATGGATTACAAAAGATTGACTATAAGGTTCACACATCAATGACAGAATCGGGTGTTCAAAGGATTGGATCAGTCTAGCTTGGAACCATTTGACCAAAAAGAATTACTCCACACCACGGGGGTAGGATATCTTCTTCAAATAGCGCCAGTCTCCACAACATTTAACGGTCAAGCCAAGACACTGTCATTAGCATTAGATGATCTCTTGAATGAATATGCATCGGTTTTCTCAGAGTCAACAAATTTACCACCACAGTGTAAACATGATCATCAAATTCCATTAGTTATGGGAACAGAGCCTGTTAGTGTTCGACCCTACAGATATCCACAATACCAAAAATCAAAAATCGAACGTTTGGTCAAGGAATTTTTGGCCGGTGGTATTATTAGACCTAGCACCAATGCTTTCTCTTCCCCTATGCTCTTAGTGAAGAAAACTGATGAAACATGGCATTTTTGTGTGGATTATCGAGCCCTCAACCAAGCTACAATTAAGGATCGGTACCCCATACCAGTCATTTATGAATTATTGGATGAATTAAATGGGGCAGAATATTTTTCCAAGTTGGATCTTCAATCCGATTACCATCAAATTAGAGTGCATGAAGATGATGTTCATAAAACAGCATTTTGTACACATGAGGGCCATTATGAATTTGTCGTAATGTCATTTGGATTAACAAATGCACCAGCTACCTTTCAATCCCTCATGAACGATGTGTTTCACCCCTACCGACGAAAGTTTGTTTTAGTATTTTTTGATGACATATTAGTTTACAGCAAGACATGGGAAGATCACTTGCAGCACCTCCGCACTATTTTGGAGCTACTTCACTTAAATCAATTGGTTGCAAGGAAGACAAAATGCAAGTTTGGAGTCCAGCAAGCTGAGTACTTAGGCCATATAATTAGCAGTTAGAGAGTTGCAGTAGATCCTAACAAAATCACAGCTGTGTTACAATGGCCAGAGCCAACTTCCCTTAAATCCTTGAGAGGCTTCCTTGGATTGGCCGGGTACTATCAAAAATTTATCCGTGGGTTTGGTAGTATCGCAGCACCTCTCACTCGTTTGATTTCAAAGAAAGGATATCAATGGACACCAGAGGCTGCTACAGCCTTCGATCAGCTCAAGAGGGTTATGACATCTCCGCCTGTGTTGCGTTTACCAGATTTCACTCAACCCTTTATCGTTGAGTGTGATGCCTACGGTATGGGTTTAGGTGCAATTTTATCACAAGATGGGCAGCCCATTGCCTTCTATAGTGAAGCTTTGAAAGGGACTGCATTGAACCTTTCCACATATGATATGAAAATGCTTGCCATTGTGAAAGCAATCCAAAAATGGCGACCGTATATATTAGGCAACTCATTTATTGTAAAGACGGATCAACGGAGCCTCAAGTACCTATTAGAGCAGCGAATTTCTACCCCTACACAGCTACGTTGGTTGCCAAAAATACTTGGATATGATTATGTGATCCAGTACAAATAGGGAGTTGATAACCAGGGTGCTGATGCCTTATCTCGCGTAACAGAATTGGAGATACAAGCAATCTCTTTGTCATTAGCTGACTGGTGGAAAATGTTGCAAGCAGAGTGTCAACAAGATTTTTATTACCAACAACTTCAGTCACAATCAAAGTTTACTTCTCAAAAATATGTCCAACGAAATGGTGTCTGGCTTAAGCATGGGAAGTTGTTGTTGAGTCCTTTCTCAAAACTTATACCCAACATTCTTTCAGATTATCACTCATCACCAGCAAGAGGCCACTTTGGATATCATAAAACCCTTCATCGTGTATAAAAAGATTTCTCTTGGCCTGGGTTACGAACCGCTGTAAAGGACTGGATTCAAAATTGTGAAGTTTGCTAATATTGCAAATATGAGACATTACAACCCGCCGGTCTCCTCCAACCGTTATCAGTTCCTGATCGTATTTGGACAGACATCTCCATAGATTTCGTAGAAGGACTACCCCCCTCAAATGGTTACACAACAGTTATGGTTGTAGTGGATCGCCTTTCAAAATACAGTCATTTCGTTCCTTTAAAGCATCCGTTCACAGCAACTTCAGTTGCTAAAGCTTTTATAAATCATATGGTACGCCTCCATAGAATACCATCATCAATCGTGAATGATAGGGACAAGGCATTTATTAGTGCCTTCTGGAAAAATTTGTTCTATATTCAAGGAACACAACCTCGAATGAGTTCCAGCTACCATCCCCAGATTGACGGTCAAACCGAAGCAGTTAATCGTACATTAGAGCAGTATCTCCGATATTTTATGAGTAGTCAGCCTCGTAGGTGGACAGAGTGGCTTGCTTGGGAAGAATATAGTTATAACACCTCGGTGCATTCTGTCACAAAAGTCTCTCCTTTTGAAGCTGTCTATGGGATTCCACTGCCAAGCTTATCTTCATACATTCCAGGAACCACTAAAGTTGCAGTTGTTGATGATTTTTTACGCGATCGAGAATCAATTCTTAAAGACTTGTGACACCACTTGCAACAAGCTAATGATCGTATGAAGACTTTGGCAGACAAACATCAACGAGATGTGGAATTTGATGTTGGAGATTATGTCTACCTTCGCCTTCAACCGTATCGTCAGGTATCAGTGGCCAAAAGAATCTCTCAAAAGTTGGCTCCTAGATTTTTCAGGCCTTTCAAAATCCTAGAACAAATTGGTCGAGTGGCATATCGATTAGAGATGCCTTCGAATTCACAAGTTCACAACGTGTGTCATGTCAGCCTTCTTAAAAAATATGTAGGTTCCTCTCTACCAATTAGTTCTGAATGACCGGTAGATATTAATAATCTCAATAAACCAAATATTCCACAACCTGAGGCTGTTTTGTTTAGTAGAATTACTCAGAAAGGAAAATATCATCCCAAAAAAGAAATCCTAGTTAAATGGGTTAGAGCTCCTTCGGAAGATGCTACGTGGGAAAATTATTGGCGTTTTTTGCGTTTGTACCCATCCTTCATCCTTGAGGACAAGGACGTTTAAATGGGGGATGGAAAATGATAAGGGCATCCTGCATCTTTTGCACCTGTGTATATTCTGCAGTTGCTCTTATGTCTACATGGCTTCATTGGACTTCGGTTGCTGACCTCTTCTTTCGGAACATTAGACTTGGATTGTTGACCTGTTCTTTGGGTTTTCTTTGAATAAAATAAGGAGGCTAGATTTTCTTTAATTTGTTGTGTTATTAACGTTTCTTTTCCCTTGAGTTTAGCATGACAGTTGTTCAGAATGTTATAAATAAGCATGTTGAATGAAAAAGAGAAAACGACAATTCTCTGCTTCTTTATTTCTACTATTTTTTCTACTTCTCTTATTCTCCTATTTCAACTCCAAGAAAATTTTATATTACATGACTATTCTGTACACATCATCACCATTTATCCCTATCTGCATACACGTCAACTTAATACTCCCCTTCAAGATGGCTTATATATATTAAGGATAACCATTTTAGATAGTAATTGAAGCAAACGTGTGAATGATAAAGATTTAGTGAACATGTCTGCCAACGGATGCTGAGATGAAATGGGCAGCAATTTGATTGATCCATCAAGTACCTTTTCTCTCATAAAATGACAATTAATTTCTATATGCTTTGTCCTTTTATGAAAGATTGGATTAAAGGTTATATGTATAGCTGCTTCATTATCACAAAACATAAGAGTAAAGGAAGAGTTGTGAACTTGATGATCTTGTAACAATTGTGTTAGCCATATTAATTCACTTGCTGTGGCTGCCATGGCTCTGTACTCTACTTCTGCAGATGGTTTGGAGATTGTTGTTTGTTTCTTTGCCTTCCAAGATATCAAAGCTTCACTAAGAAACACACAAAAGCCTGTAATGGATCTTCTAGAATCAGGACAAGTTCCCCAGTCTACATCTGAAAAGTTTTTAAGTTGAAGATTGGAAGATGATGAGAAGAATAAACCCTGACCTGGAGTAGATTTCAAATACCTAAAAACCTGATACACAGTTTCAAAATGCTGCACTCTTGGTTGAAAAGCAAACTAACTTAGATTATGAAGTGCATATGTAATGTCGGGCCTAGTGTTTGTGAGATACAATAACTTTCCAATAAGCCTTCTATACTGAGATGGATCAGAAAGTAATACACCATTTGTGACACTGAGTTGAGTCTTGGGGTTCATTGGATTTGTTACAGGTTTATAACCAAAGAATCCTGCATCTTCTAACAACTGCAGAACGTAATGTCTTTGAGAAAGAGTGATACCATTTTGAGATCTAGCAACTTCTAAACCAAGGAAATACTTCAATGATCTGAGATCCTTTAGTTTAAATTGACTTTCAAGAATCTATTTTGCATATTTAATCTCTGATAGCTTTGGTCCAACTACTATAATATCATCTACATACACCAAGATAGCAACAAATGATAAACCTGAACCTTTTGTGAACAGAGAGTAATCAGATTTCAATTGAATGAAACCATATTGGGCAAGAGATTGAGAGAATTTTGAATTCTACTGTCTTGAAGCTTGTTTAAGGCCATAGAGTGCTTTATAAAGCTTACAAACTAAAGGAGTTTTTGTTTTTGCATACGCACCCTGCTTATGATACCCCAAGGGAAGATCCATATACACTTCGTCAAACAAATCACCATTTAAGAATGCATTATTGACATCCAATTGAATGAGATACCAAGATTGACTTGCTGCCAATGCTAATATAACCTTTACAGTGACCAACTTTGCTACAGGTTAAAAGGTATCAATGAAGTCCACACCTTCTTGTTGAGTGTATCCTTTGGCAACTAACCTGGCTTTATACCTTTCAATTGATCTATCAGAATTGTACTTTGTCTTATATACCCATTTACATCCAACTGTATGCTTCCCTGGTGGTAAAGGAACAATGGACCATATACCATTCTGCTCAAGAGCTTGTAGCTCACTATCCATAACCTCTTTCCATTGTGAAAACTTAATTGCTTAATGAAAAAATTGTGGTTCAAACTGACTTGAGACAGATATAGCAAAAAGTTTATATCTTGAGGACAAAGAATTATATAACATGACTGTGTGTAAAGGATAGTAATTCTGTGTTGAAGGGATATGAGTGTGACCAGTATTGTGTAATAGATGACAATGAAAATCCTAAAGATAGGAAGGAGGTCTACTGATTCTTTGAGATTTCCTTGAAACAGGAAGAGTAGATGATGTATGCAATGTTGAATTAGATAATATAGTCTCAGATGAAGAAGAGGTAGTGTGATTAGAATCAGAATTATATGATGTTCCTATCTCAGCAGGAATATTAGGTAATACCAAATCTAGAAATTGATCTATCAACTCAGTTGTGGAAAGATTGTGATGAAATCGAAAGACATTTTCATAGAAAACTACATCTCTGAAAACAAAAATTTTCTTGCGTTGAAGATCATATAGCTTGTAACCTTTAACTTCTGGAGGATAGCCTATAAACAAACATCTGATGGCTCGGGGATGAAACTTTGTTCTATGACTCAGAAGAGTAGAAGCAAAAGCTAGACAACCAAATACTTTCAATGAACGGTAATTCATGGCCTAGTTATATAGAAGCTCAAATGGAGACTTATTCTTCAATAATGGTGAAGGAGTTCTATTTATTAGAAAAGTGGCAGACAAGACACAATCAGTCCAAAACTGGATATGAACATGGGACTAAAAATAGATGGCACAAGCAACATTCAATAGATGACGATGTTTTCTTTCCACCACAGAGTTTTGTTGTAGTCTTTCCACACATCAAAATTGGTGTAGAATTTCAATCTCTTCAAAAAACTCAGTGAATGCCAACTCAGGCATTGTCTAATCTGAACATTTTAACTTTACTATGAAATTGAGTTCTATCATCTTAATAAATCTGGGAATGACATTAGTAACATCAGACTTCTGATATAACAAATAAACCCAAGTAAACAGAGTACAATCATCCACCAAAGTCAGAAAATACTTATGTCCAGAATATGATGATTCATTTTATGGTCCCCATATATCACTATGTACTAAATCAAAAGGTGATTTTGGTATATGATTGTGAGAGTTAAAAGTCAATCTTCTCTGGTTTGCCAAAGGACAGACATGACATGTATTTGAATCATGTTGTTTATCATCATCATAATGCAATTTATGCTGTAAAGTACTCAATAATTTGTAAGATAAATAGCCAAGTCGATTATGCCATGTTTGAACTGAAACATTATTAACATATATGCATAAACTGAGATTATCCAAAAACATCTTATTTATATCTAACACATACAGATCTTGAAGATTGCTACCCTTGCCAATCATCCTGCTGGTTTTGACTTCCTGGACAATGAATTGATCATCAAGAAATGTGACCATAAGTTGAGAGTCCGTAGCAAGAGCACTGACTGATAACAAATTAACTTTGAATTCTGGTAGATACAACACATCCTTCAGAAGTAACCTAAAACTAAGTTGGATATCCCCATAAAACCTCACTGCAATGTTGAACTCATTAGGTAAGGTTACTTGAGCATTGTGTAGTAGCTTCATTAAAATAAAAGCCTTAGCATTTGAACATATATGTCTAGAAGCCTCCGAATCAATTATCCAGTGCCTCATTGAATCAAACAAAGAGTTCATGGTTGTAAAAAAACAAGTACCTGAAAGATAAGCTGAAGCAGTGAGAACTTTCTGCTCTTCATTAATTATGAAAGATGCTAAATGGTCAGAAAGAATCGTCACCAATTGTTGTTGCTGATCACTACTCAAATTCTTCAGAAATTTGTCAACCTTTGTACTGTTATTTCCTGCATTATCAGAAGATGACTGTTGTGATTGATCAGAAACTTGATTAACAACAATGACTTTTTGAAATTTTTGTGATTTTTGCTTCGGTTGAAAGCCAGGTGGATATCTATGAATCTTGTAGCATTTGTCAATGGTGTGGCCATGGAAATTGCAATGAGTACAGAATGGTCTCTCTTTCTTCTGCATCTTGCCATCATTTCCTACCTTCGGAGGATCTGTGCCTCTAGCAGCAAAGGCTACTGTAGTGACATAATCTTTGTTCGAAGCTTGCCTTTGTCTTTCCTCTTACAAAACTAATGAAAACACTTTATTTATGGAAGGAAGAGGATCCATCAAAAGGATTTGAGCTCTGACTTGAGAAAAGGTATCATTTAATCCCATGAGAAATGACATTATGTATTTCATTTGATAATAGGAATTAATTTCCTTAACTACATCATATGTGCATTTGCCACACGAGCAAGCAAGTCTGAAATTATTCAGTTCTTCCCGTAAAGCCTTTAATTTCGTATAATACACACCAACTGATCAATTACTCCCTTGATGATGATTCATGAGCTCCTGCTTTAGCTGAAAAATCCTAGGTCCATTACTTTGTTGAAAACGATCTTTAAGATTCTACCATATATCTTGAGCTGAATCTGAGAATATAAGACTTGCAAAAATTTCTTTTGAAACAGAGTTCAAAATCCAAGATATCACTACATTGTTGTTCCTAGTCCATGAGCTTTACAAGTTTAGATCAGATCCATCTGGTTTAGGTATAGAGCCATCAATGAATCCAATCTTGTTCTTGACAGAAAGTGCAATGATCATTGCACGACTCCATGATGCTTAGTTGTCCCCTGTCAATGGCTGGAAAACTAAAGCAACACCTGGATTGTTAGAATGATGCAGAAAATAGGGGCTGAGGGGATCATCAATATCTAGTCGAGATAGAACAGAATTGTTCCATCCTTGAGCCGTCATAGATTACTGAATCGTTAACAAGTATAGAATTCAACAAATATTTGAATTGATCAGCTAAAAATCAAGCTCTGATACTATATTGAAATAGTTGCAGAAAGAGATGGAGAATGAATCAAGAAAAAAAAAACTTTTCATTATTCTTTCTTACTTTTTAACTCGTAGAGTATACAGATTCTTTATTTATATACAATATTAGAAGAACAACTAACTCTTTTGTAAAATCTGGAAAACAGAAAAAATGCAGAAAACAGAAAAGAACAAAATATCTAAAATCTTCTCCCACTTGCATATTCTGTACACTCCCACTTGCATGACTATTCTCTGCACATCATCACCATTTATCCCTATTAGCATTCACGTCAACTTAATAAGGTTGACCGATTTTCAACAAGGTTCCCACCACTGATTCTAACTTCAAATATCGTTCTCAACAATTATTAACTCTATTCTGAAGTTACACGTCTACAACTCTTCAATAGAAAAGAACATACGCATGGCTATCATCAAAGACGTACCATTGATCATCCCTATGCGACATCACAGAAAAAAATATAATTAAGAAATTACAATAAGCACCGTGGGCCAAAGAATCATTCATCATAAATCAGAAGGGGAAATTCCACCTATTTCATATCAAGTAAATCAAACACATATATACGTAGATTGTATGTGGATGAATAAATACCAAGAAAAAAGAAAACGATAAAGATAACAGAAATCAAATGCCTAGATATGCATCACTTACACGAACAAATGCCGTGTAATGACCACCTCCCATGCTTCCGTAGTGATTGCTAACAGCATAAAGCATGTAAGGATTAGACAATTCATTATTGTGAGCAAAGTGAGTGTCAAGATTTTAAATGAATAACCAGAATCTCTGGCAGTCTCCAAAGATCTAACTTTTTACTGGCTTGGTGGTGCTCTTTGAGCCAGGACGGTACCTAAAATTTATACAAACAATACCAAACATTAGAAAGACTGTGAGAACATACCACAAGTTCACTCAAGAAAGTAAGAAAAACTTGGTGATTTAGAAAAGTTTAGATATTGCATGAAGCTGAAAATCAGACATGTTATAAGAATTTATTAATTCATTAGTGTTCTCAATCCCATGCATGTTAAAAGAATAGATAAGAAGACCATAGAGAATTAATAGAGCAAATAGTTTTAGCACAGACAAAACCATAAACTGATAAGGTATTTTATTAAAGTCAAACCATAAATGAAATCAGACATAAACTAAGAGCAATCCCCTATAGTTATTACCAAAAGATAATGCTACTTTTCTGTTTTCCTAACTGCTGTAAAAGCGGCAAATGCGCAAGCCAAAAGCACTGAAAAATTAAGACGTCAGCAATAAGGTCAGTCTAAAAATAGAGAGAGATTAGAGTAAATGCAGTGATTAATATGTAGCCCTTAATCGTTATAGGAGAGATGGAAGCACCTCACAAAAACTAGTAAAGCTTCATTTGGGATTGTGCTATACTTAGAAAGCAAAGTTAAGAAAGTGTTTGGTAAAACTAACTTTTAGTGTTACCTATACATTTCAACATTGATATTTGACCTCTAAAGCTTTTATTTCACAGCAGTTGGGACTCACACCACAATACCTATCGGAGATTTCAACCTGTTGTTCTGAGACAACTTAGCAACCATGAACTTAAAGATGTCAACTTGATTGGAAATCATCACCTCATACATGCACTTTTAGATATACTACAACTTATTTGGAATTCAAACAGGCAAAAGGAAACCCAATATACTTAATACATGATAAACTGAGAAGTAAATACGCTCACTCCTCCATATGATGGTGCATAAATACAACGAAAGGATCTTTGTCATTATCTTTCCTCAACCTATAAGCAATCGGTCGGTCACCATCTATGATCAAGGATAAAGCATCAGTAGGCTCTTCCGGATAACGCATAATGTGATTGTTGTAAATTCGTAAAAATCGAAGCTCTAAAGTTCAGAATTAAACATAGAAACACATCAATATTGATGACCATATATGTTTTATGATGATGAGAAAACGATTATTAATTGATTAATTGGTTAATAAATTAGATTAATTGATTAATTTATCACTTTGTTAAATTATTTTATATGTTGGTAAATTGATTAATAAACTTGTGATAATTTGATTTGATCATCTCATGATTGCTTCACAATATGAATACTTAGTGTTGATTTTATAAAATATATGTTCCACTTATATTTTGGTTGAGAAAATGAAATATTAGATTGAAGGTACGGATACACAAGGGGATCGGATCAATACTTAAAATGAAGGAATTGATACTTGAAAAAAAAAGAATCGATGTTGCGAGAAGATAAGTATGAAAGGATCAAAACTTGAAAAAGAAGAGATTGACACATAACTTGAAGAGCCTTAATGTATCGATACTACATATCATAGTATCGACACTTTTTGTAGAAGAGAAATTTTAAAATTCAAAGATGCAAAAAGTATTTATTTATATGCCTTATGTGTCGATACATTCACTTAATTTGAATCCATGTATCAATCTTCTTTACTTTTAGATCGACTCTTCTTAACGTATCAAACTTTTCTTTAAATTTAAAATTTTTTTGTTTCAATGTGTCAATACTTGATCATGTATCATTTTTTGAAGTTTTTGCTGGTACAATGTACCAATATTTTAAATGGTAACTTTTGTAGCATTTAATGCAATTATTTATTACATATTATAAAGCCATTGGATGCAATCACTTAGAGATTTAAAAGTAATGATTTTTCCAATGATAGATAGACAGAAGAAAGATAACAAGCGAGCAAAAAAAACATTGAAGCAACTCCTGAAAAATTATTGTATTAAAAAATTAGAGCAAAAATTATGTTATAGAGAGAGAGATTTTATCTAGTTAAATTGTATTAGATTTATTTCACCAGTTAAAAAGAAAGATTGTATTTAGCTACCTTCCACCATTAAAGAAAGAGATTGTAAGTTAAGTTTCACTTAATATTTTCAATCAATTAAAAAAAATAACTATAAAAGCATCTCCAATGTATTTATGAATTGTATTTTTAAAGATACCATATATATAAAATACATCTTATAAGTACAATTGGACTCTCCAATATATTTAATTCTATCCATTATCAAATTAACATGACAAAAAAAATAATTCACATCCTCAATTTTATCCTCTATTTTTAGAGGATCTTGTTGATAATCATGGATTGTTGACTCAGCAATTCATTTATTTCATTGGTAGTTACAGGAGGGGAAAAAACTAATTTAATAATTTTATAAAATAATAAATAGCAATTCATATTCACATTGGAGAGTAATTTTTGAAGATAATGTTTATCAATACTATGTAAGATGTAAGTCTCTTTACATTAATAACGTAATACATTTTTTATGAAAACAATCCATTTATACATAAAGATGCTCTAATAACAATAACTAAACCGTAGCCTAGCTAAATCTGAATGACTTCTCTGTAACGTAAGTTTTAATGTACCAACACCAAATATTACATTACCTTATTATTTGTGAATATCTTCACTTATAAAGTTAAGATTAAAATTTATAGAATAAAACTAGACTACAACGATTGTACCATACGCAAAATAAATAAACGGTTAAACTTTCACTCAATTAAATTTAATGGGCCCTCTAGAAGCAAAATCTAATTTTTCTATTTTTGTTTTTTTGAAATTGTAATTTCATTAGTTAAAATTTACATAATTAAAATTCAATTCTTGGTTAATTAATAATAATAGAAAATTTTTTATTTAAAACTTTAACAACAATTTTTAATTATTAATTATTTAAAATTAAATTTATATTAATAATTAAAAATTTTTGAAAGAACACACACACCCTTATAATTTGATCAAATATTCAAGAATTTATCCCATTAAATTTAAAAACTTTTAATTTAAATAATTTTTTACAATTATAGTAAAACTTTCTTAATCATAATTAAATTTTAATTAATTAAACTATCGAGTTTAAATTTTTAATAGAAGAAAAGTGCATATTCAACCAAATTTTAAGAATGTGTACGTGCTTTACCATAAAAAAAAATCTATGTCAAAACTTTTTTAAGTAAAAATTTAGCAATCTTTAGTCATATTTTATTTCTTTTTTAAGATTAATAAAGTGGATATAAGTGATACATTAAAGCAAATAAAGTTAATGGGTCCTATGAAACCATGAGTTACACCCACAAAAGAGAATAAATGTAAATTCACGGTAATTAAAAAATGAATCATATGGGATATGTGAGAATGATTCAGCAACTATCAATTTGTATGCGGAGCATTATTTATTATGTAAATATAAACCAAATCCCTCCGGTGAACGAAATTCAAACTCCGAACTTCTTGTCCTACCCGGATCAAAAACCATCTCAAGGGAGTTAGATTAAAGAGAGATACTTCCAAAACCAACGTGAACTAAGCTGACGTTGATCAATTGACTTGTTACATATGTAAGCTTTAGTCTAGATTAAACCTTACAGGGTCCCCAACACTCTCACATCATACAAATTAAAACAATCCAGGCAACCCAAAGTAGGATAATAACATACCAGATTATATCCAATTACCAAATATCAATAAGCTATATGTAAAAGAAAGAATGCTTTAAAAGATTTAAATCCACAGTTTTTAAACAAATTATAATTTCTCCAAGCTGTTTCATTTAAATAATAAAAGACATTACAACCAAGAAGAAACTAGCAGCACAAAGCTGCAGTAAGATTTGACAGAGATTACTTCCTTTATATGTTAGTAAAAGTAGGCTCAGTAGTGATGCAGATACCAGGATGCTCGGAAGTAGAAAACCAAAGCTAGTCTAAACTTATCTAGTAGTAGCGCGAGCTAGTATCATAGGCACGGCCTCCAGGGTACTGACCTCTGGGCTCAAACCCGTGATCCCTTGGATCCCCAAGAAAACGACCCCGCTCTCTGTAGGAGTCATAATGGTCCGAGTTGTAAGTTCGGTAAGCTTCTCCACCAGCAGCTGCAGCTGGAGGACCACTGAAACCATGATCACCTGGAACAATACCACTATTTGGGTTACGGTCCATCCTGGCTTGCTGATACTGCTGTTGCCGGGCATGTGATTCCTTCTGCAGGAACTCTTCTCTCTGACTTGCATGTCGGGCTCTAAGAGCTACTAGTTGTTCCTCATATTGAGCATTAATGGCTCTTATTTTCTGAAATAGAAAACAGGAGATATCATTGTGTAAGGCATATACGATATTTGGAAGATAAGGACAACCTGCCAATATCTTATTATGGATGTATGATCAAGCATAGAATATTGTTGACTCAATTCAAGATCACGCTAGTGTAATGAAAAATGTAATTACAAAAGGAAACATAAAGAGCAGAAGCTAATTTCTAAAAGAGTAAGGGCACATTCAACTTCATATAAACCTCTCTATGTCTAGCATTTTCTGCATCTTCGGCATCACTTTGTTCCTTTGCTAGTTTAATTATTTCATCGTGGAGTTTCTGCTCAAAACCCTCAAAAGTCTGTGACAAAGGCTTGTCCTCATAGCCAACATCCATATCTTCTTCATGAGGTCCAGATCTGGGATCATTATTGTTCAGTTTCTCTAAAGCTAACTTTGGATCTGGCCTCTGACCCTGAAAATAGGATCTCGAACCATCAAGCCCTTGACCTACATCACAAAAAGTATCCCCAAGCATAAACACTTCAAAGTACTTTCAAGAACATCCAAAGCATATCAAACCTTTAGAAACTCAAAAGGAAGCCTTTGGTGTGTGAAACACATGGTTCATTCGATCACATACAAGACATAATGGAAAGTGAAAAAATCCAAACAAAGTAGAGAAGAAATTCAACACTTTTCAACTAAAATGAATGCTTCCTCAGTATGCATTCTTTTCTTAGAAAAGCTTGAAGTAATTTTTTATAACTACAAACAGAATACAGAAGCTCCATTTATCAAAATCCATTATAAAATGAAGTAACCTAAAGACAGCGCTGACAAAAATAGAACAAAGCAAAGCCAAAACGTCTCCCAGCAAATCAGTCCGTCCAACAAAATGTCCACAACCCAGCCAAAAGAGGAGGTAAAACCCCTCCATATTTACAACAGTGGTGCAGCATATAAGCTGAGGGCCCAAAGAGCTGGCTTCCCACTCTCTCTCCCTCTCTCAGTCCTTTCTAAAGTAGGCAACAAAATCAAGGCAAAGAGAGAGACAGATATTGATCATTCCCATAAGATTGGAGGCAACTAAAAAGAGACAAAATGAAAGAGAGAGAGAGCGATCCCTTAGAACATGCCTTCATTTAACATTTGAGATGCCATTGCATTGGGAACTTTTGACCCATCTCTTTCCCATCTCCATTGCCTCTCAGTTTTCGATGTCATATACGGTTGATCCCTCTCAGGAGTAAAGGCCTCAAGTTGTCCTTGAAAATGCCCAGAATTTTGTTCAATCCTTTGACCAGACATATGCTGTTGCACACGGCCAGTACTATATATGTTGGCACCAGGATCCATGTATTGTCCCTGCCGTCTCATTTTTATTATTTAATAAATCAGCTCGAGCAAAGAACCTAACAAGCCTACAAGGCAACAGAAAAACGATTTGATAAATTAATGATATGTAAGGAAACAATACATCTTCTTGTAGCTGAAGGGTTTTTCATGGAGAAACAAACTCATTTGTCATTCATAAATGAAAAACACCAATAAGGATCAATAAAATCTATATGCATGCTGTAATGTTTTAGGCATTTTAACATCAAAAATTAACAAGGGTTTGGAATAAATATACCCAAGCAAGTAATCCAGATAGTCAATCGTCTTCAACTAGTTTCCAAACACATTCACACGCCGAATCGATGACGATAGTTCCGGATTGTTATTATTAGAAAACTATGGATTCTTACCTTTCTTTTTTTATTATTATATCTATATGGATTCAGTTTTGAATTTTAAAGCAAATAGTGTTCCCATTACTTAAATTAAATCTCATACTCCCTTGCATGGTACAACCGGAATCATATTCCAGTTTTTATGTGTGATCAAATTCTTATTGAACTCATCAAATCTCACCTGACAGTTATTGACCCGATAAACCTAATAAGTTAAAAACTCTTTTCTATTTATAACTCTTTACAAAATATGATCAATCAACCTCTAAATTCTAAACACCTCATCTGACAGTTATTGATGTCTTAATCTAATTAAGTGAGACCCACTACCTTTTTATAAATAGATATACAATCAGACCCTTCACATGACAGTTATTGGTAGTCCAATACACTCTATAAAGAAACAGGTCAATTATATTATGATTCCCTAAAGGACCTTCACCTGACAGTTATTAGCTTATTCCATCAGAAATATCTATAACCTACTGACTGCATTGGAAAGTTTGAGCCTAATATTTTAACAAGAATATTTACTTAGGTCTCTTTTAATATACACCATCATGTATATTATATAATAAATATTAGTAATAGAATTTAAAATAAATATTAATATATAAATTTTAAATATTAACTCATTACTTATTGATTAAATCAATATAACAAATTAATAATTTAATTTGTTTATGAAAACCTTTTAATCGATATTATATCGATTAATAGATTTAATTACTCTTACTAAAATTCTATAATTCTAGATTAATTAAAAATAATTAACACAGAGTAATTCTCATTTTTTATTCGACCGGAACAATTCCTAATCAAAAATTTTAATTCAATAATTAAATTTTCAGTAACAGAAAATATTAATCAAATTAGTCATTTATGAGGACCGTGGCGTGGGAAAAATAGTAAGAATACCAAATTATTCATTGGTGGAAAACTTTGAACAAATACAAAATTTGTATTTTAACCCCTACGGGATAAATAACAAAAATATCTCTCATTGATATCGACCTCGATTGGTGTGTCATTTTTGATATTGTCAATAAAATTTGATAATTAAAGATCAAAATAACTTAAAAATCAAATCGGGACGCGTTAAAAAACGTCACGCATACAAAACACAATTTTGCGACAGCGAAAAACTAAGGGGACGAGACTGGGCACGCGCATGGCCAACAAGTGGGCACGGTGGCCCGCGCCACACTCGTCTGTTCACTAACAAATGGACTGGTTCATGTGGCACATGCTCCACGTCGCCTGCATCATACCTCCCTTATTTTGTGTTTTCCCGAATCTTCTTATATTTTCTTTCAATTTTCTCAATACAACCAACCAAAACAATATGTCAAAACACTCTTTATTCAATCATAAAGAGTTCCAACACATGAAATATTACAAAAAACCTATAAATACAAATTAAAAAATGAAAACAAAACATGTACATAATGCCATATAAATCATATTTTTACAACATTTTCAACTACTATAAAATGTCATGCTCTTCAATTTCAAACATCATAAACATTTTACCATGCTGAATTCAATTCATCATTATCATCATAACAAATGAAAGAGCATAAATAGCACAATTACTAATGAATCAATTTAACCAAGTAAATCTTCCACCAACACCAATATAACAATAAAACATGCATTAAAAATAGGTTTTTCCATTGCTCTAATACCATTTTATGAATGGTTTTTCATGGGAAAACAAACTCATTTGTCATTCATAAATGAAAAACACCAATAAAGATCAACAAAATCTATATGCATGCTTTTTAAGCATTTTAACATCAAAAACTAACAAGGGTTTGGAATAAATATACCCAAACAAGTAATCTGGATAGCCGATCGTCTCCTACTGGCCTCCAGATATATCCACTCGTCGAATCGGTGACGATAGTTCCAGGTTTTTATTATTAGAAGACTATGGTCGCTTGAAAATAATTTTTCAAGTTTTAGCATATTACATCAATTTTCCATCACTTGAAAAAAAAATTTTACTAGGTGAAGAAGTAAAAAACTTAAAGAAATAAATTTTCCTTCCTTTCTTTCTTCTTCCTTTTTTCTTTCTCTAGTTTTTGTTCAAAACAAGAACTCCCTTTATTTTTTCCACCATGGATGTTTTCAAACTTAGTAAGAAGAAGAAGCAATAGTTTCAATCTCACCTTTTTTCTTACAAGTAAAAGAAAGAAAACCAATCAATTCCTTTTTCTTATTGGACAATAAAAACTTTGAAAAAAATATTAAAAACACATGACTTAATTATCTTTCAAGTGTCATACGGATGGCAAGTAAAAACAAAACAAATTGCATTATTATCTTCTTTTTCAACCAATAATAAACAAACAAATACAAAGCCCTCATTGGTGGATTTTAAAACACCATATTAAAATAATTAATTCCATCAATTGTTTAATGTTGTCCATATAATAAGAAGAAAAAAAAGACTCTGGATTATTAGAAGACTATGGATTCTAAGGGTGGGCAAAATTTAAACCGATTCACTTCAAACCAATCCAAACCACTTAACTAGATTGGTTTGGATCGACTTGAATTTATGTTGGATTGATCTCTGAATTGAAATATTACAAACCGCTATTAACGGTTTGGGTTATGGATTGAATTAATTTCAAATAGTAAACCGTTAAACCAAACCATTTAAATAAATATTGAATATACTTAATATTATTGTATGATAATATTGATATTATATGATAAAATAATACATTAATTACTTTATTAATATTTTATTATTAAATAATAGGTTTATCATTTTAAAATTAAGTTAGAAAGCAAACTAAGGTTTAAATTTTATTTTTTGACTCAATCCAAATTAACAAATTATTTTAATTTAAATGCAAAGTTCAAACCGCAAGCTCAAACCGAACCAAACTACATAATACGGTTTGGATCGATTGCGGTTTGTGATATATTATTAGATTGACTTGGATTGCATAAAATTCAAACCACAATATTTGAATCGGTTTGAAATTTTACGTCAAACCGATCCAAACCGCAAACGCCCACCCCTAATGGATTCAATGAAATAGCATTTATTTAATAATTAATAAATAAATAAATTTTATTTATTAACAAATGAATTATAAATCCTTTTCTAATCTTTCATATATCCGTAAATCATATTTACGATATTTTACAAAATTATAAGAATATCTCTCAACATATGAGTGCTAGAGCGTCATTGTTAAGAGAATTTATTATTTATATTAAAGAATAAAATCGCCTAATGATCCATATATCAGAACAATTTAATTTTCATCAATATGAAATATCACTAACTGACTTAATGATATTTATTTTATTATCACCATCTATCAGTTACTATGTGTAACCTCCTGAGTTCATTGTAAACTAGACATAAACTGATACGAATTATTTAGCATCATTTCGGTACAATTTATTATAACCGAAGTTCTTAATGATTATGAGAGACCTCTAACAAGATATCATGACCCCTAAACCATAGAAAATAAATTTTCAGATAAACTCATAAAGTCGTACTTACATGTAGTAAAGTCTCTCTACTGTCGACTCCCAATTGAGTGCAGATCATGAAGTCGTCAAACTTCTAACTAGATTATAGGATCAAAAAATCAATCACAAAGGGGATTCGCATATTTAAAAACTCATTTTCAAAAACAACGTAATCTGATCAGATATTTTGACCCCCGTGTATAATATTCCTACCTTGGATCTCAAGTTAAAATATCTGAGTCAACAGATTCCATCTTTGTCATCACCTGTTCTCATACAATAAGAATATATTATCATCAAACTTCTTTTATCAAGCATGACTAGTCCGGTGCGATATACTAAACAATGTGTCTCACTGCAAATAACAGCCATGATATCTCAGGTCAAAAGACTAGTAGTATACTAGTACGACTTTGTAATGAATTATTACCTACGGATAATCACTCATATAATTCATCACATTCAGTAATACGTTCTCATTTGGTAATATATTCTCAAACATAATACTCATATTTATACTCTTATAACATGAGACTCATCACTCAATTATTAGTATCGAATACTAATTATGAACAATAACAAAATATAATTGCAATATCATTTTTTCTAATGACATTACCTCAATTAAGAACTTATTTAGATGTATTTAAATTATAAACTCTATTCTTATATCTATAATACTTTATAAATAGAGTCTTGATATATAATATATCATAAGACATTATTTTACATTATTACAATAATCTATAAACGCAACTAAAGAAATGTAAAATGATATTAAAATACCATTTGTAATTAATCCTAAATATTTTACAATTAATCACTAAGATATATTTACTAAAGATGATATTCCAAACCGATGTGACACGATTTGTTTTATTTTTGCTTGCCGCTCATATGACACTTGAAAGATAATTAAACTATGTGTTTTTGGTCTTTTTTTTAAGTTTTTATTGTCTAATAAGAAAAGGAATTGATTAATTTTCTTTCTTTTACTTTAAGTTTTATGTGTAAGAAAAAAATGTGAGATTGAAACTATTGTTTGTTTTTCTTGCTAAGATTGAAAACGTCCCTAGCAAAAAAATAATGGGAGTTTTTGTTTTGAACAAAAACTAGAGAAAGAAATAACGAAGAAGAAATGAACAAAAGAAAATTTGTTTCTTTAAACTTTTTACTTCTTCACCTAGCAAAAAAAAATTTCAAGTGTGGAAAAATTGATTTAATATGCTAAAACCTAAAAAATTATTTTTCAAGTAACCATAACCCATAGTCTTGTAAAATACATAATTATTCATATGGATGAATGGTTATGATAATTCTATATTAATTAAAGGAGTTAATTAATGTAGATTATTATTAAATTATTTAATAATTTATTGTTTTGACTTAGCCAAATTACTATTATTAATTATTATTATTTGTAATAATAATAATAATGAATATATTTCTTTCTTTTCTTATTATTATATGGATAATATTAAAACAATTGATAGAATTAATTGTTTTAATATGGTGTTTTAAAATCCACCAATGGGAGCTTTGTATTTGTTTGTTTGTTATTGGTTGAAAAAGAAGGTAATGATGCAATTTATACTTGGCATCACATCTTTATGTCATTTAGTCAAATAAGGACCCGATTCAATTAAAAATATTTATTTAATAATAAATAAATTTTATATATTAACAAATAAATTATAAATCCTTTTCCACTCTTTCATATATTCATAAATTATATTTACAGTATTTTATAAAATTATCAGAATATCTCTCGACATATCAGTGTATCGTATCACTATCGAGAGAATTTATTTTTGACATTAAAGAATAAAATCGTTTACCGATCAATATATCAGAGTAATTTAAATTTTATCTATATGAAATATCATTAACTAACTTAATGATATTTATTTTACCACTTTCATCTATCTGTTATTATGTGTGACCGCTAACTTCACTGTGAACTAGGCATGAATCATCATTTACAACTAATAAGAAAGATTTCTTCTAATAGATCAACAAATAGCCTCACATGATTAACAATCATGAAGTCTATTTCAAATTTTATGACCTCAAACCATCTTTAAGAATTGATATCTAATATCACTTCTTCATATGTTCTAGGATCCTCCCACTATATCTCTTGTTCTATCATAAATGATTTAAAATCATTATTAAAAAGAAAAAAGTACTTTATGGAGGATGAGATATTCTAAAAGATCTACAAATAATTTTATCTGTAAGGGCTAAAATTCAAACCGAATAAGTTCGTCATTATGACCTAATTCATCTATATTAACAGGCTCATCCATCCAAGATTAGTCATCATCAAACTCTTAAAACTCTTTTGAAAACTTGATTTTTTTACTTACATCAGTTTCTTTTATGAACTGATTCTCGAAAAATTATGCATGTCTACTAATCAAAACATTTTGATCAGTATGATAATAGAATCAATATCCTAAATTCTCTTTAGGATATTTTATAACTCGACTTTCGTCATATTTTAGGTTCAGCTTATCTAGGTTAACTATCTTAACAAAAGTTTAACCACTCAAATGCTTCAGATAATTGAAGTCGGGCTGTTTCTCAGACCACATTTCATATGGAAGTTTAGGAACCATTTAAGATGAAGCCCTATTCAAAATATAAATTGTGGTACGAAAGACATATCTCTAAAGATATGTTAATAAATTCGTAAAATTTATCATTGATCATACTATATTCTATAAAGTATGATTCCTCTTTTTTCGATACACCATTGTGTTGAGATATATAAGAAGGACTCAACTGAGATACAATACCATTGTAAATAATCTAGAAATTCTTTAGTTATACTTTATTAAGTACAGATAACCATACAATGAATAACCATTGGTAAAAGTTATGAAGGAAGAAAAACCATCTATGATCATTTCATTAAATGAACCATACACATCTGTGTTTATCAAATCAAAAACTTCAATGGCTCTTCTTCTTTGACTTACAAAGGATAATTTAATCATTTTTTTAAGATGGGATTCACAAGTTGGATAAGGTTCAAAATCTAATGAACTTTTGATTTCATCTTTACCCATCTTTTCAATCTTTATTACTCCAATATGATCTAATCGATAATACCATATCAGTTCTAAATTAACCTCATTTCTAGATCTTTCTTATCAATGGTACTTATCATGTTAATCATATTTGCTTCAAGAATATATAAATAATTTATACACAAACCAATACTGATCAATTTATTCTTCAAATAAATATAACATTTACATATATTAAAATTAAAAGTATAATGATATGTATACAATTAACTAACAAATAAAATATTTCTATTGACTGTATCATAATAAACCATTTTGACTAGTATAAAAGTATTGTCTATATGTAAAATCAGTTTACAAGTTCATGAATATGTGACAGCAACTATTACTCCATGGACCATCTTTAACATTACTACACCCTCTCGAGTAACTCCTTACTCTAAAGGTATTGTAACAACATATATATATATATATGTATGAAAAGTGATAGCTGCTAGAGATATACCCTAAAACCAATCGTGTCATATGGTTAAAGGTCATTATTTCTCTGTATATATATTTTGTAATTAGTTATAAAAATGTTTTCAATAAAAATCGATAATTAGTGATCAAAATCACTCAAAAACTAAGTCGAGATGTATTCGAAATCCGAAAATACAACATTTGACAGAAAACAGATTTTGCGGCAACAGGACGACAGGGCACGTGCGCCGCAAGCCAAGGCGTGGGCAGCATGAGCGCCCGCACAGTATCAAGCCACACGCCCGTCTACTAGCAGCTTGACAGGCACATGGCATGAACGCGCCTACAAAATGCCCAACACAAAGGCTTTGTGCACCTTGCACCCGAATTTTTTTTTTCTTTCATTTGCAATATCCAAACATTTTCAACACAAAATCAAACTCAAAACACTTCATAACACACTCAAATTTATGTCAAAACTTTCCAACGCATTAAATAATAACCAAATCATGTCAATAACCATTTATCAACACAAAGTCATAACCTGGCCACTATGCCACCATTGCAACACATATCACCATATTCATTAAACCAACACATATAACCATCAATGTATGCATAAAACACAGAATTTAACCTATGCTCTAATACCATTTTCATGTGAGATTTTGCAAAAAAAATCTATAGGATCATCAATTCATTTATTATGTATATAAGCAAACTAAACACTTTAACATGCCAAAACACTTAGGGTTTTTGAAATTTTACCCCAACAAGCTTTATCTTCTAAGCTTTAAGGTCTCTCCCAAAGCCTCCAAGTATATCCACACTCTAACTTGATTATAAAGATATTGGTGAAGTGTTGGAGACTTAAATTACTTGCAAAACAATTTTGCAAAGCTTTCGCAACCATATATCAATATATGATCTTTTTCTTGCCTTTCTTCCTTTCTCTACAATGAAAATAGAAAAACAATTTTTCCTCTTTCAAATCCAAATGATCGAATGATAAAACAACAAAGCTTTCTTTTCTTTTGTTTTTATTTTTGCAAAATGAAAAACTTCAATCCTTCTCTTTGCTTCCACATATATACATATTCCAAAAAAATATCACAATTAAATTTTGAAATCAACTTTTATTTTGCTTTATAGTTGGCAAGCATAACAAAAGTGAAATAAAAGCAACCAATTACATAAAACCATGTGGAAATAAATGTATCAATATAATTGATGAAAAATAAAAGAATTATTTAAATCAAATAATATATTATTATTACAATTATATATATATGTGTCTGTGTGTGTGTGTTAAAATAAAACAAATAATAAATCCATTATTATTAATTATCATAATTAATAATTATAGAATTTTCTTCGTCATTGGATTAAAAGCAAGAATTAGGATGATGATACTTGGTAAACAACTATTGTGCCATACAACATTCAAGTATCCATTTGATTAAAATAATATTTATTTAATATTTAATAAATAATTTATTTATCAATAAATGAATGCTATAATTAATTAATTTTATTTATTAATTGATATATCACAATATATCATTTCAAGTCTCCAATCATACCATAATAATTTTCAAACCAATAAGTGTTAGCGCGTTATTGCTAGAAAAATTTATTCTTTACATTAAAGAATAAAATTGCTTACCGATCAACTTATCGAAACAATATAATATTATTCAATTGATGATATTATATTACTCATCATCAACAACTAGATGTTGTGTGTGACTCTCTGAGTTCAGCGTGAACTAGATATGAACCAACACGAACACATTCGCATCACTTCGGTATAACCCATTGTATCCGAAGTTCTCAATTATCATGAGTGACCTCTACCAAAATATTATGACCCCTAGAACACAGAGAATGAAATTCGGATAAACCCATATAGTTGTACTTACATGTAGTAAAATCCCTCTACTGTCGACTCCCGATTGAATACAGGTCATGGTATAATCAAACCTCTAACTTGATCATAAATCAGAACCTTAATCATAAACAGGATTCACATATCCAAAAACTCATTTTCGAAATTCGTGTACTCTAACCAAAGATTTAATCTCCATAAATAACAATTCTGCCTAGGATCTCAAGCTCAAATATCTGAGTTGGCAAATTTTATCTTGATCATCACCTGTTCTCATACAATAAGAACACACTGTCATTAAACTTCTTTCACCAAGCGTGACTAACCCAGTGCGATATACACAAGTGAACGATGTATCTCACTACAGATTACAGCAGTAACGTCTCAAGTCTAAAGACCAATGGTACACTGATACAGCTGTGCGATGAATCATTGATTATAGATACTCACTCATGTGATTTATCACGTTTAATCATGTTCTCAAATGTGGTACCCATGTTTATACTCTTGTGATATGAAACTCGTCAACTAACTATTAGCATCTAATACTAAACTTTGACAGCAACAAAATATGCCGATCATACAATATCATTTTTCTTAATGACACTACCTCAATCGGAAACAAGTGTAGAATGTATTTAAATTAAAGATTTTATTCTCATATATATAACTCTTTATAGATAAAATCTCAACACATAATACATATAGAGACATATCTCGTATCAATAAAGAAAATATAATAAATAACAACTGAACACAATATAAGATATATAAATGTCATTTTATTAATTATAAATATTTTTATTGAAAAACATAAAAACAACACATCAACCAATTATATTAATACATTTGATTTGGATATTCTTTTGTTTTCCACCAATTATATTGATATATTTGCTTTCACATGATTTTATATCATTGGTTACTTTTATTTCACTTTTATTATTCTTACCAACTATATGGCAATATAAAAGTTGATTTCAAAATTTAATTGTGACATTTTTTAGAATACGTATATATGTGGAAGCAAAGAAAATGACTGATTTTTTTATTTTACAAAAAAAAAGCTTTATTTTTCCACCATTCGGCCGGATTTGAAAGAGAAAAAATTGTTTTCCCATTTCTATTACAAAGAAAGGAAGAAGGCCAAGGAAAATGTCATGTGTTCTATGGTTTTTTTTTCTTCTTATCACAGCAAATATATATGAACATATATATATGTAGATATATTGATATATGGTTGTTAAAACTTTACGAAATTGTTTTGCAAGCAATTTAAGTCTCTAACAACTTCACCATTATCTCCATCATCAAACTAGAGTCTCGATATACTTGGAAGCTTTGGAGGAGACCTTAAAACTTAAAGGATAAAACTTATTGGGGTAAAATTTCAAGAACCCTAAGTGTTTTGACATACGAAAGTGTTTAGTTTGCTTATATGCATAATAAATGAATTTATGATCCTATAGATTTTCTTGCAAAATCTCACAATAGCTAAATATATTGTTCAATATTTAGAATCTAAAACAATATTTGATTCAGTTTGAATTACATGAGAAGAAAACGTACTTTGTATTTTCTGTATACTGAGACTTTCAAGTAAGAAGGATAATTCCTTTTCTAATGATTGAACTTCTTACAACCATAACCCTCCTCTTAGACTTCACCCTTTAGAAATACTTTCATGAAAAGAAACAATTTCTTTTAACTATTTGAGGAAGGGAAGAGTACGTTTCTTTTTTGTCAAACTATACATACTTAGAACAGCTCAAAGCTAAGAGGGAGAGACTGAAGTATCAAATCAGTCTACAATGCACAATCCATACTAAACCCTAAGGCATCTAATTGTCCTATACGGTTTATCATCTTCAAAAGATGAGATTTTAAAAGCATTCTTTCATTAAGTCTCATTAGAGATAAGGTTGTTGACAATTCAAACCTTCTAACTTTTGAGATCTCTTTGAACAATTCCACTAAAGAGAGATAAATTTCTGAGGCATCTTGCATGTCTTTATATTAGGCCTATAAGTCATCACTCATAGATACGAACATATATTATTGAACTTTAAGATTATATTTCTTCTATTTCTGGAAAATTTCTCTTTTTAAGTAAAAAATTCTCAGAAAGGGTCATGGGTATCAGTACTTGAAGAACGTCACCCAATTTTTCAGAATCCAGAACAATTCTGAGATTCCTATACCAGACCATAAAGTTAAATCTAGTAAGCCTATAAGTGTCAAAGATTTAGAAGAAAGTTAGACATTTTCTCGTATCACTAGATCAAGTATTTGTTTGTGCAATTAGTAAGACAATAAAATACATTAATATGTATTAGTGTAAATTTAGACCATATCTCTGACAGTAGCTCATATCAAGAAAATGAAAAAATCAACCTCTCAGCACGAAACCAAATATATATAGATAGATAGATAATTAGTGAAAGGCAATTTTATTAAGTATGGAGAGCAATTGAGTTCAAATTTCAAAACCCACATGCAGTAAGCCCTTTAACATATGAATTAGGAATCTTATGATGCCACAAAAATTTTACCAGCAAAAACTCAGAGGCAAAAGCAGGAGAACATGGAAATATTCAGAACAGCCGTTCCTCTAATGGCACATCAAGAGTTGCAAAGCAAAAGAAATAAAGAAATCTGACATAATTGTAAAACTAAAAGGCAACCACAACCACAAAGGGTAGTGAATAAAGTTATCTAATATCAGGTAAAGGAGCATCAATATCATCAAAATTACTCTATTACCTCCATCGCAAATTCTTGACATCTAAACGAAACATGCTGTCTCCCACAAAATGAAGTAGAATTAAAATGAATGGTAGGAAAAAGCTAAAAACTGAATATGCAGATCAAAAATTAAAATCAGATATTGTAGTTTGATTCCATCACAAAAATTATTCAAAACTCCATATTAAATCCAAAACCAGGTACTCTACCACAACCTAAATATCCATGCTACCATAAATAAAGACCAAAGCAATAAACAAGGCTCAAATGCAAGAAGTTACTTGCCATTCAAATGACGGTTTGAGCGATAAATGCTTTCAAATCAAAATATATCATTTTACATTGCATCGAAATTACTTAGTGAAACTAGAATCGATTTTGAGTTAAACAAACATCAGAGTGCAGCAATAGAATTTAAAATATTTGTTAGTAAGAATTTCAGTAGAACTCCATTCTGCTTCCAATTTTAAAGAAACCTAGATTTTTCAGTCAACTTTTCTTTTAAGCAGTAATCTAACACTTTAATTATCACAAACAAGAACAACAGTCCAAATTCACACACACAATATAGAACTTAAACCAATTCATCAAATATGAGCTTCAATCACTTTTAATACTAGCTACCCAACAACCTTAAATGGCTAATTTTACTTTAAGTAGCCAAGTTATTAAAAAAAAAAACACATATTGCTGATTCTCAAATTAACACATAACAAAAAGAATAGCTAACCATCCAAATTCAATCATTATGTTCAAATCCACAAAAAAAACAATTTTAGCAAAGCAACTATAGACGCTTACACACTTAATTAGCCACATTACTATTTTACAAAAATCCATACAAGCAAGCTTGTATAGAAAGACCAAAAATAATCACTCACGGGCATTTTGTAAAACAATTCACATGTAAATCTATCTTCAACAGAAAAATCCTAAAACCCAGTGACCCTAACAAAGAATTCATACAGATATTGAGCTTAACAGTATAAGAACACATAATGAAAATAACCCATCAATATAAGAAAATGGAAATAAAAAACAAAATTGAAATTTACAGAGAATGAGAGAATTCTCATTACTACCTGATTTCTTCTGTTTAATTTTGTACCGCAGACTCTTCTTCCTTCTCAGGGAGACGAGGCAGAAAACCAACCCAGGTACCGCAACTGTGTTCGCCCTTCGAAACCCGTTTTGGAATCGGTCCAAGTTTTCATCCGGGTTTGTTTACATTTAAACGAAATAATTAGGAAAGAATATAAACTTTAAAAATAATAGATAAAACTTCAAGAATATATAAACTTATCTTTTTAAACTTAAAAATAATTTGAAAATAATACTAATATAATATAATTAAATTAGAATACCAAATAATATAATTAATAATAATAAATAATGTGAAAAACAAGATGATAGCTCATATATTTACGAAATAATTTGAAAATATAATTTTTTTTAAATTTTTTGGGAAATTTTTAATTTTTTATTTGAACACTTATTTTAATATAAGTAAATTTTTTTTTTTATTTATACCAAAAGATATGAATCTGTTAAAAAAAATTTACTGGCATTGTTTTTTTTTTAATTTTTGGATAAAAGTTAAAAATATATTAAATAAAAAATAAGATGCTAATTAATATTATCATGCTAGTTTGTATCATATTATTGGTGACAAAAATTTTATCTTAATGTAAAAAATAATCATTGGCATTATAATTTTTTTTATTATTATTTTTTAAGAAACGATGAAAATATATTAAATAAAAAGTGAGAGGAATAAATTGTTAGGAAAAACAGTTCCTAACAACAACAATATTTATAAAGATAAATATAAAAATAATAATTTTTAAATATAAAAATTATATATATATATAATCACTCAAGTAGTTTAACTTCTTGATGAAAATTGATAACAGTGGATTATTTGTTATTTTTGTATTAATGCTTAACTTCTTCTTTTTTTCTTTTTCTTTTTCTTTTTTTTTATATAAAAAAAATCTCAACCAACCCAACTCAAATCATAAGTTAAACGATCTAATTTATTAGTTGACGATGCTGTAATAGAAGTAATCAGACACTACCAACCCAAAGCCGACGCTGAGTGCGCATTAAGTAACAGTGGATTTTTTTGTTAACTGGTTATTTATTTTAAATAATTAAATTTATGTTTTAAAATTTTATCAAGATATTATTAACACTTGATTCAAAAGCTTAAACTTATAGACGAGAATCTAAACAATATCGTTAAACTGTAACAAGCCGTCTCACGTGTAGGATCGATGTCAAACCGGCTTGCCACGTGAATCAAGCTAAACAAATGCAAAATGCGAGAGAAATCAAACACAAGACATCTGAATCAAATTGACTTTGATATTCATGTTAAGTTGTCAGTTGACCCGAAAGCTGAAAGCTTATAGGGAAGGACTCACAACAAATAGTAATAAATTCTAACAATAATAATAAGTTTGGTGGTGAAGATAGTGAACACAAGACCAAAACCTTTTATAACATCCCATTTTAGTTCAAGGGCCAAAAGACCAGTACATGCCTATTACTATCTTTATTTGCACTTACTAGAACATATCACACCATCAAAGAATAAAAAGAACTACAAATATACAAGCAGCAGAATGTATAGAGCACACTCGTACTTTTTCTTTGAGTTAAGGATGTACACAGCGCTGTAAACTCGAGAGATCAAAGTTTGATGCCAAGCAGTTCAAATCTCATAGATCAGAGAACCAAATACAAATTTGAAATTGAAGCTAAAGCAACTCAGGACTTTATTGTTCTTGTCCTTCATTGTCATCTTAAGTGTGTAGAAACCCTGCAATATCCACCGGGATATGAAGTATTAATGGAGAAAGAAAGGTAACTAATTATGTAATGTAAACTGCGGTCCTTGCTATGCTAAACAATGAAATATGCATTGAGAAAGGAAGGTAATATAAAAGCAGCACGAGCTCGAGGGCGACCAAAGCTATGATTCACGTTGCTCGTTAAGATCTTGCTTGCAAAAAAAAAAAGAAGGGGTGTTCTATAAACAGAAGAAGGTTCATATTTGGTTAACCATCTGCAAGCTAATTGTTGGTTGACCAAAGAAATGGTGCAGAGAAGGAAAAAACAGATCAATTAATTTAAAGAACTAAAACAATCCAATTTTCCTTTCATATATGGAAACTGATCTTGTTTTTGAAATATTCATAATGAGGTGTATGAGTGCCACAAAATATATATATACCATTTACTATATCTTGCCATAAGCAGGATTAGCGTGTACAACATGATGCAAAATGAAAGAAACATTGCAAGTAATTTTAGTTGAAGGAAGATGCAAGTAATTTTAGTTGAAGGAAGATCGCTACATATACAAATGTATGAAATATGACTGGCAAACTTGAATTGGCTGGCTCCCTTATTAGTTTCTATTTTCACCATAAATGTCTACAGTAAAAAGAACCATATTTAAAAAATAAAAAGGAAAAAGAGAAAAATAAATTTTCCTCGTGATTTTGTGACTTAATTTCTCCCTCTCAAAGATGTTGTAGTAAAGCATTGCACATTTTTCACTCAAAATCATAAGGGAAAATTAAACCCACATAACCCTGCCCGATGTCACCCGTTTACCATCTGTGCAGAGTTAGCATACAATTAATTTGGATGTTTTGAGTATTTATGATAAAAGTTGATACTCTAAACTAATTTAAGTGTGTTCTAGAATGGTCTCAAAGATAGCAAACAATAAAACATGTTGAGGCAAAACTTACTGGAGGAGCGAAACCTGGCAAAATTTGGGTGTGAGACAGAACAAAGTTTCCTGCTGAAATGGGACATGAAATCTCTTCGCAAAGATCATGGTCTTCTTGATGGACAGGCACTGCAAAGTAAGAAACGTATATCATCACTTTCCCACCAGAGATAGCTTTACCTGCATAAAAGGAAAATAATAAGTTGGTTAGTGAAACTCCAGCAACCATGACAAGGGATCGAATTAAGCATAATACTCAACTTCTTATGCAATCCATATCCTTTAATAATATGTGACACTCAGTATAGTAGGATGAATGTAATAGACAAAAGGGCTTGAGGCGTAAAAATCAATATTTGAGGTCTCCACTCCAGGGTTTACAATTAGCTTTGTAATGATGAATTCTTTCAATGTTCAGAACTTCTAAAACTTGAAATATGAGTAGTATGAGATAATAAAAATAACTATTTTCAGGGCATACTACATTTGATGGTGCATAAAATTCAATAACACAATGAAAATTTCAATAACATCATCTCAAAAATAACTAAGTTCTACAAACACAAAACTTTAGTAATTACTCTTAATTTCTACAATTATCACAACCACGAGTACAAGACCATTAGAAATTTACTTCACAAACATTACTCAACACTAATTACCATTTCAATTAACTCCAGAATCACGGATTATAATTACTATAACTATTGGGATTAACACCATAATCGATATCATAATCACAGTCAAGTATCATCAAGCCCAAGAAATGGAGAATTAATTACCTGTAACAGCTGAGATGTTAAAGGTGACTGGCTTTCCTGCCACCACAGGATTGGGAATTATCTTCACTTGGTGGACCTTTACGGCATAATTTCCTTTCTTATCTGCATTCATAATCATATAATTCATAATTTCCAGCACGGTAATCTAAATTTGTTGTAAGAAATTGAATTAAGAAACCCCAGAATTGAAAGATTGAAGTAGAATAAAGTTAAGGAAACTGACCGCAGTATTTGGGATCAGTAGCTTCCACGGAAGAAAACAGAAGCCAGAAATTGAAGAGCAATAGCCAACAGCGGAGCTTGAGGTTCAAGTGAGCCATAACCTTCAAAATGCAGATGAAGAGAAGATGCTGAAAGGCTCTAATGATCAAAGCAAGCAATTGTGTTGGGTGTTTAGATAGTTGTTAATCCTTTGGTAATCTATGTTCAATTTGCCAGGAATATTCTTGTCAATGGCAGTTATCCATTGTAAGTACTATACTTGACTGTACACACAAATTTTCAATTTTTCCATTCCATTTTTTTAAGCAACCAAAAAATTGAAAATTATAAAACTAAAGTTTAAAAGTGTAACAAAAAACCTTTGAAGGGTACAATAATAATAAAAAAGGTTGTAGTTTGTATGGTACAAGGAATGCACCATAGCTCTTCCTTTTCTGTTTTGTTTGCATATTAATTAACTAGTCCATTAATCTAATAGAACAAGCTTATAAAAGGCTAGTTGGGCCTACATTTATAAGCCGGATGAATGGGCTTGACCCAACCCGGTTGATTTATTTATGTATGATATAACATTTGTGTTTTAATCTTTAAGTTTAGATATTTTAATTTTAATTTTTAAGTTATATATTTAAATTTACACAAATTCTTAATATTTATCCTAAAAAATTAGTTGATTAAGAAAAATTATTATAAAATTATGTCAAATTTTTTTAAAAAATTTACATATATCGGTTCTATTGGTTAATACTATTTAACTAATGTGAATCTAATTATTTTGTAATAAAATAGTTAAAAACACATCTATTAGTTATTATTATTAATTTAATAAAATACTTGTAAATTTTAACAATCAAACTTATGTCAATTAATCCATACCAATTTAATGATATGAGTACATGCCATGTAAGTTTTGGTAAATCCAAAATCATATAACTAGAGATGGGTATTTGTGTTTTAGACCTATTAAAATTTGTGATAAAATTTTAAATCGATTTAAACATTATAATTTAAATTTTACTTAATCTAATTAAATTTAATATCATATCACAAATTCATGGTTGGACCTTTTAATTTAAATTAAAATAATTTTTTAATTTGAATCAAGTGTAAAAGAAAAAATTTTGATATTTAATTTATTTTTTTATCTAATTTTAAAACGTTAAATTTATTATTTTTTATACAATATTTATAAAATAATTAATATATTATTTTGATAGTTTGCAGTTTAAAATTAATATAACCCATAATCTAAATTGGTAATAATAATTTATAACATATTAATTTAGAGAGGGAGTAGGTGTCAGTTGTTTAGGGTTTTGAGCATATTTCTTTCCTTCCTTGAAAATTGACACCAAATCAAACCCTGCAAAGCTACGAACCTAAACTCAGTTGCAGCAGCGTTCTTACATTTGGCCGTGGTAACAGAATGAACCACCGCAGAGAAAGCCGATTAGCCGACTATCATACCAAAAGTTTATTTATGTTACAGTGTCCATTATTCCATATATTTAAAATAGGAAGAATTATAACTAAAGAGGGTTAAAAAAAATAAAAAAGAAAAAGAAATTAAAACAATTTCATAAGGAAAAATTTTTTGATTAATGATTGTATATGCACTGTTAGTGTTGTTACACTGTTCGATTAAGAGAAGGATTTGTATGCTCTACATTCTATTCATTTAAATTAATTAATTCGATTACTTAGTGAATTAGATAGTCAAATTGGTGTTGATTAATTAGTTTAATTAAGCGGGACAGCATGTATGAAAATTTTGGTTAATTAATTTTATTTTGAATATAGAAAATTTATCCACTTGAATTCCTTGTAAGATTTCTTTAATTTTAAGGTGCATTTCTCGTTTTTTTTTTTTTATAAAAATACATAAATTGAAAAATGTATAGTGATAATAATTAGGGGGTAACAGACAGATACCCCCTATCCTTCTCAAAAACCAAACTCACCTTATAAAAACTTTAAAACCAAACACTTCGTTATCCTTTTCTCAAAATAAAAAATACCCCTTCATTAAAAATATATATCATATAAATCTTTGATTTTTATCATACAGATCCCTGATTTTTATCACATAAAACTCTAAATCAAAATAATTAAATTTTATTTTAAAAAATACTTTAATTTAATTTATAATTTTAATAATTTATTTTATAATATTTTTTACTAAAAAAACTTATAAATTAATCTTTAAAAATTATATTTAAAATATTAATAAAAATTTATAAATTTATTTTTATTTTATAATTTAAATTTATAAAAAATTTATTTTTATTTTTAAAAATTAAATA
>JAVXUL010000008.1:4076024-4093434 GCA_035590515.1 Trichilia minutiflora | reverse complement strand
GGGGCAAACGTATCGACACGTTGAGAAGAAAAGGCCAAAGGTATCGATACGTTTTGAAACGTATCGACACCTTTGAGAGATTATACAGCATATATGTCGGGCTGAGGGGATCGTCTTCCCCATTTGCATACTATTATCATAATATAATTATCTAATACATCAATAGAAAAGTATAAAATGTATGCACAATTTACATAAGCCAAAGTATACATACTCATAATTATTTCCATCACTAAATTTTAACATTTCTCACCTATCTATCAAAATTTTTACCTAACCACAACATTTCCAATACTTCACATAATTCATACACTTTCACCTATACTCAATTAATAATATCTATTATGTTCATCCATTAAAAAATCCATAATAATCAAATCTCAATCTTCTATATACACCAAAAATCCTTTTTCTAATTATTTGACAATTCATAATTTCCACCAATATTACATATACATACACATATATCAAATCAATCCATATATTAATTTCTTAACTAAACCCTAACATTATAATTTAAGTTCTCATAATATTATGAGTAATTTAATTATATAAATGAAAATAAAAGAGCAAAACTTACAATTGTCCTTTTTTTTGCCCTTTCTTTTCTTTCTTTATTTTTCTCTTCTTTCTTTTTCTTTCTTTCCTTTTTCTTTCCTTCCTTGAACGTTGTTCTTCCTACTCCTTTTGTTTCTCACGTTTTCTTTTTTTCAATTTGGAAACTAACCAATTTTCAATTTCTTAATAATTTAAAATTACTGTGAGACTCGTGCTTAGACCTCGAGGGTATAACTGTTATTTTTTACTCATCCTGTTCATATATTTACATTCATTTTATACCCCGTGCGCATGTGGATGAAATTCTATGTTCATTTGAAAAGTTGGATTTGTTATAATGAAGTTTTGAGAATGAGAATAAGAAAGTATGCAATTCGTTCGAACGAATGTAGAATTCGTTTGATCGAATCGGGCAATTCATTCGAACGAATGTAGAGCTCGTTTGATCGAATCGGGCAATTCATTCGAACGAAGTCCCAGAACGTTCTAGATTTTGATAGATTTCACACGTGCATTATAGTTTTTGAATGCTAATTAGATTGTAGAATAGCTCGGTAAGACAATAAGAAGCTAGAAATATGATTTGGAGAAATTTGGTGAACATGAACAGTAACTCCGATTACTATTCTGACGAGTACATGGGGCCACTAGTCAGAATCACATATATTAATCTAAACGTGTTAGTTTAGCTGCAATGTAGGTCCATATCAATATCAATTGGATAATTTGGCGTCTAATGGAGATTTTAGATAATTTCGCCTAGTGGTTTGACCTTAGAAACCCAGAGTTAGCATGTATTGCACGTAATCGAATCCCATTCATGTTTTAGAACGTATATTGATAATATTTTTATACTTGTAGTTAGGCAATGGTTCAAGATTGAGGTACTCGCATGACTCATCGAGAAACGAGGGGAACTAGGGAGTGTACACCCTCCCTAAGTAGTGAGTGGACACTCTTTTATCTTATTTATTTATTTAGATGTTTATTTTCTTTACAAATGAAATAATAGACAAATTTTTATAAATGTTTTCTCGTTACTCTTGAAATGTAAAAATGTGTATATACATATGTAATATATGATTTTTTAATGGATTTCATAATGGTTTGCTATTTTGGAATATGTTTTAATATGTTGATATGGCCAGTGGGCCAGATTTACACTTGTTATATGATATTATGGCCAATGGGCTATATTTTGTGTTTATGATGATGATATGGCCTGTGGATCAAGATTTATGATTATATGCATTGGTAATAACGTCCTTGTGTGCCGGTTATTTACTGTAGCTACAGGGTGGTAGCCTGGGGGAGAGTTCACTGTGAGGTGGACCCCTAGGTAAGTGTTATATGGTAGCCTAGGGTTGATTTGGGAGAGAGGTCACCTAGGTTAGTAGAGGCTGCATAGGTGGACTGTTATATGGTTGTAGTGGTGTTGTGACGATGATGGGATTTATTCACCTATGAGTCTCGTCGAGTTAGTCATGGATGTCACCCCGTGGCTGCTCGAGGTAAACATCAGTGTTGGGCACTTTTTCTGATAAACACTGCATATTTTAAAACTTTGCATTTTAAATCTGTTTTCATAAAATAGCATGTTTTTCTGCATACAAACCCACTGATAGTCTCGGGACACCCACGGCCAGGGTAGTCGCCGGGAATATGAGCCAGCCCAATGATTTTCATAATGTGGTTTGAAAATTTTAAAGTAAAGAAGTTTTCTTCTTATTTATCAGTTTTAAGATTTATATTTTACTTATTGATTAATCCATATCTGAATGTATACATATTTACAAACATAGTTATACTTTTATTTCGTTCGCTCACGGAGTATACTTTCGTATACTCACCCCCTCACCTTCTAGTTTCAGGGCAAGTGATAGGTTGAGCTTTGGTGGTGGTAGTGATCGCTCTGGGATTTGAAGGCTCAGGTATAGCCATGTTGACTCACTCTTTAGAGTTTGTAGTCCACTGGTGGTCACTTTTACTTTTCTTTTTATTTATGAGAATTTTATGAATAACTAAGCAGATTTGTAATAAATGTTTGATTTAATTTGGGATTAATCCCTACAGACTTTATTTTGATGAATGTTTTTATTTATTTATGTCCACATGTATATATTTGAAGTGATTGTGGTTTTGTTTTATTCCTTTGGAGTTTGGGTGTCAGGTTAGATTGTTTTGGAAGTGCAAATATGTGAAATATTTGTGAAAACAGGTTTTGTGAATGCCTTACAGGCCTACAGGTTGTATTCTGTATGATTAAGTACACCTTGAAAGTCTGTGGCGATTGTCATATATGGGACCCACGGGTTGGGGTGTGACACGTCATATGATCTGACGCTCCTGAGTCAATTATCCAAGTATTTGCTTGCTGCTTATTGACAACAAGGGTATTAAAAACTTTACCTTTATGTGTTAGTAAGCGTGTTCTAGCTGCAGAAGTACTTGTTAGTGCTGATGATATCTGTTGAAATATTTTTTGTAACATCTCAAGTTGGTCTTTTGTAAAGGAACTTATTTCTACGGATTTGGGATCACTATCAAAGGTGGTAGCAACATTGGCTCGGTTTTCTTAATCATTTGCAGGTCGTGGAGGCTTCCAATCCATTGGTTTTCCATGGATTTTCGAACAGGTTTATCTGAGATGTCCTGCTTTACGGCAGTGATCACACCACGACCTCCCCTTTCCTTGACGATTGTCACTGTTGTTTTTGTTAGGGAAACCATGGGTCGCCAAAGTAGATCCTTCAAGAGGAGAGGTAGGAGTCTGAGATCCCATTATAATCTTCTTGCCATTTTCCTCACACCTAACTTCAGCAAATACCTCACGAGGACTTGGGAGAGGCTTCATTCCAATAACTCTACTTCTAACTTCATCAAGATCTTTATTGAGGCCGAGAAGAAATTTGAAAGTTCATTTTTGCTCCACAATCTTTTGATATAGAGTTAAGTCTTCAGTGCAATTCTAGGTATAGACTTAGAACATGTTGAGTTGTTGCCAAAGGCGAGCTAGATTGTTGAAGTATTGGGTCACGGTGAGATCTCCTTGACATAAGTCATAGAAATTAGTTTTTTTATGGATTGTAGTTTAAATTGGAATGTAAATATATGTAATAATTAGATTGATTTAGGAGTTATATAGTTTCCTATTATAGGCTTAACTCTTGTATATAAATATAAACCTTTACTATATGTAATAAAGCGGGATTTATTCTTCTCCAGAAGTATTCTTTTGTGTTATGATTACATGGTATCAAAGTTGCCCTAAAGAGCAGTGTGGGTGGTGGCTAGGGTTTCGTAGATCACCCTAGAGAGTGATCGTTTGGTCTCACCGCCAGGTTAAGAAGGAGTATTATTAGAAGACCGATCGATCCCTAAAGTCCGACCGCTAAAGAAGTTGAGCGTCAAGCTCACGTGCCACCAAAAAAATCTACGCTCCGTCACATATACCGGCGCGTGGAGGTTCGTCTGACAGTGATACCTGCTCTGACATTCTAAGCTTAGTAGACCTCCTATTTCTGGCGTGGTAGTAGCGTGTTCTCCTGATCTGAGAGCCTAGTTTTGATTTACGGTGTATTTTCTCCTGTTCTTGTCTAAACCCTCTGGTTGTTTGTTTGTTTGTACGACGTGATAGTACACTTGGAAGTTATTACGTGTAGTTGTTAATATGGCTGATCAAAAGTCAATTATTGTGATTGATGGGTTCCAGTAATGTCAAAAATTACTGAACATAAGCTTAATAGTTCGAATTACTTGGAATGGAGTAAGACTGTTGGGATTTATTTGAGGAGTATTGAGAAAGACGATCATTTTAATTCCAATCCGCCTAACGAGGATGACAAGCGATGAGTGTGGATGAGGGATGATGCCCGACTATTTCTACAGATTCGAAACTCCATAGACAATGAGATAATCAGTTTGATTAATCACTGTGAATTTGTTAAAGAGCTAATAGAGTATCTAGAGTTTTTGTTTTCTAGCAAAGGAAATATGTCTCATATGTACGAGGTATGCAAGGGATTTTATCAAGCAGAGAAACAAGATAAATCTCTTATTGCGGATTTTATGGAGTTTAAGAAGATTTACGAGGATTTTAATGTTTTGTTACCTTTCAGTACTGATATAAAAGTTCAACAGTCTCAGAGAGAACAGATGGTTGTAATAAGCTTCCTTGCTGGTCTTCCATTAGAATTTGAGACAACCAAATCCCAGATTCTATTTGGATCTCAGATTTCTTCTTTACAAGAGACATTCACTAGAGTATTGCGGATAGAAAGTTCTCCATCAATTCAGCCCAATAGTGCACTAATTAGTCGTAATAGTAGAAATGAAAACAATCATCATAACAAAAATAAAGAAAGAGGATCGAACAATCGTAATCAAGATTCTGATTGGGTTGTATGCTATTATTGTTATGAACCAGGACATACAAAGCGTACCTGTAAGAAGTTATAGAATAAATTAGGAAACGCACAGTCAACTAATGTTGCAAATGCCAATTCTACACCGAACACATCTTCGGAAAAGACTTTTCAGGTGTCTGGAGATGAGTTTGCCAAATTCATACAATACTAGGAGTTGTTAAAACAATCTTCTACTCCAATTACTGCTCTTGTTGAGTCAGGTAATCCTACCTCTTGTCTTGTCTCCTCTTTCTTACAATGGGTTATTAATTCTGGTACCACAAACTATATGATAAGTAATTCTAGTATCTTTTCTACTTTCTAGTCAAATACATCATCTTTACCTGTTACATCATCTTTCTTGACCATTGTATTTTTTAAGATCTGTTGATGAAGAGGATTACTGGTAGAGGACATATTTCTTGCAACCTTTACATCCTTGACACACTGATACCAAAATCTGTTGCCTGTTCAAGTGTTCTTACTCCATTTGATGCACATTATCAGTTGGGACATCTTTCTCTTCCTATCCTAAAGAGACTGTGTCTTCAGTTTCATGATGTATCTTCTTTAGAGTGTGAGTCATGTCAGTTTGTAAAGCATCATCGTAGTTCGTTTAGCCCTAGAGTTAATAAACGGGCTAGTAGCCCTTTTGAATTAGTTCATTCTGATGTTTGGGGTACTTGTCCAATGACATCTCAAAATGGATTTTGATATTTTGTAACTTTTGTTGATGATTTTTCTTGTATAACGTGATTATATTTAATGAAAAATCGTTCTGAAGTGTTTTCTCATTTCTCTGCCTTTTGTTCTGAAATTAAAAATCAGTTTAATATTTCTATTCATACATTAAGGAGTGATAATGCCAAAGAATATTTTTCTGATTCTTTTCAATTTTATATGACTCATAATAGCATTTTACATTAATCCTCTTATGCGGATACACTTCTACAAAAATGGGGTGGCTGAAAGAAAAAACAGACATCAACTTGAGACTGTCCGTACTCTCTTGTTTCAAATGAATGTTCTAAAAAAGTTCTAGGTAGATGCAGTTTTCACAGCATGCTTTCTTATTAATTACATGTCATCCTTTGTTCTCAACGGTGGCATACCATACAGTGTACTATTTTCAATTAAGTCTGTTTTTCCAATTCCACCACGAATTTGGCAGCACTTGTTTTGTTCGGGATGTTCATCCTCAAGTCTCAAAATTAGATCCAAAATCTTTAAAATGTGTTTTTCTTATCTACTCTCGTCTTCAAAAATGATATAGGTGTTTTAGTACTTCCCTTAACCGATATTTTGTGTTAGTTGATGTTAATTTCTTAGAAAGCATTCTTTTTTTCCCATATTTTCTATATCTGTGGATCAAAAGGAGGAGGATAATTTATTAATCTACACCATCTCATCGACTACTAATACTGTAGATGCTTCATTTTTAGCCATTGACAATCCTATCCCTCCGAAAATTGGTATTATTCTATATGACAAAGTCTATACACGACGTCACACCCAGCCTGATGTTGCTTCGTCCGATCCATGTCCTATACTAGAGTTTTCGTCTTCAGATTATAATCTTCCTATTGCCCTTCGAAAAGGTCAATGTCAGTGTACTCATCATCCTATTTCTTCATTTGTTTCTTATGCTCATTTATCATCTTCTATTATATCTTTTATTTCCTCTTTGGACTCTGTGTCTATACCCACCACTACATGAGCCATCTTATCTCATCCTAGTTGGCGTAATGCTATGGTAGAAGAGATCAATGCCTTAGACAGTAATGATACATGGAATTTGGTAGACTTACCTGTTGGGAAGAAGGCCATTGGCTGTAACTGGGTGTTTGCAGTTAAAGTCAATCCTGATGGATCAGTGGCTCACTTAATAGTCTGTCTTATTGCTAAAGGATATACCCAAACTTATGATGTGGATTATTCTGATACATTTTCTCCAGTTACAAAATTAACATCTGTTCGATTATTTATCTCCTTAGCAGCAACTTATGACTGGCCTCTCCATCAGTTTGATATCAAAAATGCCTTCTTACATGGTAATCTTAGGGAGGAAGTTTACATGGAGTAACCACCTGGGTTTGTTGCCAAGGGGGAGCATAGGAAGGCATGCCGCCTTCGAAAATCGTTGTATGGTTTAAACCAAAGCCCTAGGACCTGGTTTGGAAAATTCAGTGAGGCTGTTCAATAGTTTGGAATGAAAAAAAGCAAGTGTGATCACACGGTGTTTTATAAATGTTCTAAGGTTAGTATTATTCTTCTGGTCGTATATGATGATGATAGTATTATTATTGGCAGTGACACAGGGGGAATTTCGGCATTTAAATCTTGTCTTCATACAAAATTTCAGACTAAAGATTTGGGGTTGTTAAAGTATTTCTTGGGTATTAAAGTTATAAGAAGTAAGAAGAAGTATGTTTTTGACCTACTAAGGGAAACGGGAAAGTTGGGGGCTAAACCATGTACAACACCAATGACTCCTGGTTTACAACTTACACGGGAAGAGAATGATGAATTATTTGATGATCCAGAAAGGTACAAGAGACTTGTGAGAAAATTGAATTATCTTATAATCACTAGACCTGATATAGCGTATTCTATCAGTGTTGTGAGCTGATTTATGTCTTTTCCTACAATTAACCATTGGACAGTTGTAAACATAATTTTATGCTATTTAAAAGGGGCCCATAGACGTGGTATACTTTATAAGAATTTTGGTCATATGAATATCGAATGTTTTTCAGATGCAGATTGGGCAGGATCTAAGACTGATAGAAGATCCACTACAAGTTATTGTGTATTTGTTGGAGGAAATTTGGTATCTTAGAAGAGTAAAAAGCAAAATATAGTGTCCCTATCAAGTGTAGAGTCAAAATACAGAGCTATGGCAAAGACTGTGTGTGAGGTTATGTGGATATATCATTTATTGACTGAGATTAGTTTGAAACCTTCATTCCCGGTAAAACTGTTCTGTGACAACCAGGTTGCCCTTCATATTGCGTCAAATCTTGTATATCACGAATGAGCTAAACATATTGAGATTGATTGTCACTTTGTTCGTGAGAAAATACAGGAAGGTGTGATTTCTACAGAACATGTCAAGATTTGTAATCAATTAGGAGATATTTTTACAAAGGCACTTGATGGAATTTGAATTAGTTACATTTGTAACAAGCTATGCATGATTAACATCTATGCTCAACCTTGAGGGGGAGTGTTATGGAATGTAGCTTAAATTGGAATGTAAATATATGTAATAATTAAATTGATTTAGGAGTTATATAGTTTCCTATTATAGGCTTAACTCTTGTATATAAATATAAACCTTACTACATGCAATGTATGAAGGAATTATTCTTTTCCAGAAGTATTCTGCTTGTGTTTATTCTTTCAATGAACAATAAACATAAACTGCATCCAAGTTATGTCCACATGGATGGTTTAAAAAATTGTCTCTATCATTGTGCTTGGATACCAAGGTTACTTATAGAGTTGTTTCTAGATTTTAAGGAAGCTTCTATGAAAATAAATTCCAATTTGACAGTTCTATTGCGAAACAATGAAAATAACGACAAAAAATAAACAAACACAAAGACACCAGAGATTTTTATTTGATTCGACAATTGCCTACGTCCACAGGTGAGCGGTATTTCTATTTCTCCTTATCTAAATAGGGTTAAAATGTAATATACTTATACTAAAACCCTACCCATATAAATTAAAAAAAATTGCCCATCCCGCACAAACCAAACCCCCACCCACCCACTCCCCAACTATTTAACAACTCAAACATATGTCATCTTCTCCCAAAAGCAGGGCCAACAATGTGCTACACTACACTACACCCACTGTCACTAGCCCTGCCTAATGAACCCAAGAATGAGTGTACCTCAACCCTTAATGAAATATGAGCCAATCTACAACAAGTTCTTGGGCTCTTGTCTTTGTTTCGGGAAGGTTTATGCTTTAAGCCCAAATTTCTCATGGATTTCAAGCCACTTTAATTGTTCTGAATATTACAGAGACACTGCTCACTGGTTGATCTGCAAGTTTTGGTCCTCATCTAATCTTCTTTTTCTGGATCCTTGCATAGCCTAAGTTTTCATATTAATTCCATTTCCATAGACATGTCATACATGAATTTGACAAATCTAAGTTGATTAATCACCAAGATCAAGCAAGTTTAATCTTATAGGTGCCACATTTGAACTACATTTAATAATAACTTCTATGGAGAAATTTAGGAATTCAATGAAGAGGAACCCTTTGAATAGATACTCACTTGGCATACATCAACAATGATAGAGTCATTCCGAGCTAAATGGTTCTGCCAATATTCATCAGCAATTTCTTCATCGAATCGACCATCTCCATCCTTGGCTTCTACATAAGGCTTGCATTTCACACGATTGAGATCTTCATGTAGCCCATCCAGCAAAAAAGAAAGGAGTTCCTGTGGTTAAAAATTCATGAAACTCAGAAAATACTATTACAAGTTCTAGGCATCATCATCCAAAAGAGAGAGGGGAGGAACCAGAATTCAATTTCAGATAGGAAAATTTCACTAACTTGAGAATCATGCTGGTTAAATCCACTAAATTGAGGAGCAAAACGAGCAAGTTTTGACTTAAACGTTCTAGGTGCCACTGGAGATGCTCCAGGAGCCCACAGTTTTCTTAACAGATCTCCAAAGGCTTGAGCAATCTCACCCTAGAAAAATATCACAGCTTTTGTTAGTGGACAAAGGAAAAGAGCATGCACCCGAGTATAAGGAAAAGCAGAATAGTAAAAAGACTGAAAACACCAAAATATGTAGTTATTGTGATTCAGACACAAAATCAAGAGAGTTAGAATAGATATAACATACATTCATTCCCAAAGGGTTCTCGTGATTTATTTCTCCACTATAATCTCCAAGAAAGTAATCAACAAGCTTTGGTGTGTGTACTAAGCACTGAAGGGCACTATTCATGAAACAAGTATTTCCAAGATTTTGCAATCCCGTCAACCCCAAACAACCAGCTTCGCCAGATCTTCCAGATAAGGCTATAGAGTTATTACGAAGAAAACTGCAGTTCGTATAGCCAGCACTACCATTCACCAGTGACCCATTAGAATGTTGTGCTGCCATTTCGTCTTTTTTACCTTCTTTGCATTTCAAGGAATCTGATAAGCCATAAATTTGCAACTCTAGCAGAGTCTGAAAAGAAGCCAATGTGACTGAACCATTAGTGCCAAAGCATCAAACTGACAGATGAACAGCAGAAAATGATTGTAAAGTTAATAACACAGCTCACTTTAAAGTAAAACAAATATTCCACTTAACCCTAACACTACAGCAAATATACCATGACAATGTTGTATGAACTAAAGAGCTAGCATGGATTCTGAACCATATTAGCCTCTGCCCAGTATGCTTTCCTCTGTGAACGGAACTTTGCAAGCCTCATGGATGGACCTGTGGTCAACCTCAACCCCCCCAGCACAAACTTATTAAAAACTTCCCTTAACAGATGTTTCTTGACAAGTTAGAGGTGTTTGTTAACACCAAGGTTCATGGAAACAGTGTTGACTACCAATATGGGTATGACTATTTCAAAACCTATGGATTCTTTTGACAATAAGCAAAACTAGGCAGTCCCTGATGATGCCCAGAGAAAACTTACCACCAAATTATCAATCATTTGTGAATCAAGCTACATTACACAACTACCTGAATAGAGAGAGAGAGAGAGAGTTAATCCTTGGCTTCTTATTCAATCTAGTTGTCAAGTCTTGATTTCCTAAGGCTGATTGTTTCTGTATGTGCTTTTGCCTTCATAGTTTCGTTTGATATACTGTGGATTTCTAATCCACTATACTTGTAATTTCCAAGCTTCTCGTTGTAAATACGATGCTCATTGTTGCTTATCCAAAATAAATAAATAATAATAATAATAATAATAAAAAAATTCATAAGCTTGAGATTTGCAAAATGAAACAATGATATCTCTAAAGTGTTTCCTCATAGGATACCATGTGTCATAGATATTCAATTTATTTGTCTAAATAATTTGAAGAAAAATAAATAAATAAATCATCAGGAGATATAAAAAGAATAAATACCTATAATGAAATAATTATATACAGAGTCTTTTCTGTTAGTGTAACCCTGACACTTATACCTCAGTAATCAGTATAAAGGGCTGTTTCAAACTCAGACCCGAGGTCTCTAAAAGATACACCGAATAATAAAATATAATAATAAAATCATATGTCAATATGTAATCAATGAAATTTACAACTTACCTCCTGATCTGACAGCCTCTGACAATCTTTTGAGAATTTATTCTTATCATTCATAAACAACAGGGTTGTCTGTCCAGAAAAGTCCCATATCCGTAACTGAGTAACATCAGAAGTTAGAAGGCGATCCACTTCACTACAAAAATTAAATGCTTGCAAAAATTAATCAATTTGAAAAAGGAAACACTGAATTACCAGCTCAGACTCAATATTGAAGATCTTGCAGGCTCGTCTGAAATGCTCAACTGCATTGTCCTAGAAGAAAAGAATAACATGTTAAGAAATGAAAACCGAAAAAAAATCTTATAAAAAATTAAATGCCTGTAACATAGAAGGATAAAAGAATCAGAGGTTAGGTTATACATTAAATTCACTAGGGATAGATATCACTCAAAAAAGATGAGAACAACAGAAAACTGATAACATGCTCATGGCATTTTTGAGACTACTGAAATGAGTAAATAGTCCTATGACTTTCATATAGGGGTTGTCTCATCATAAAAAATTCTATGAATGCTTAAAGTTACAGCTTGGTTCTTATCATAAATATACTTTCATATAGAGTTGCGTCACACTAGATAGAATGAGTCATCAGTAACATATATTGAACTCAACTTAGCAATGTTCCACATTTGAGACAGTGATTAATCGATAACATACCTATGACATATCATTTGGCTTGCAAAAGTTACCCCTTGCTTCTTATCCTAAATTTACTTTCATATAGAGTTGCCTCACACTAGATAGAATGAGTCATCAGTAACACATATCGAACTCAACTTAACAATGTTCCATATTTGAGACAGTGATTAATTGATAACATACCATTTGGCTTCCAAAAGAATGGATTTAGAGAAAACGTTGATCTCATCATATGAATTAAGATTAGATGTGTCATAGGCATAGTGAACTCAACTTAGAAATGTTCCACGTTTGAGGGCGGCAGTGAATGGCAAATAATATAACCTATGACATGTCATTTGGCTAGCAAAGGAATGGATTTGATAGAACGTTCAATCTTCTCAGATAAAGAGTAAATGGACTTATAATCAGCTACACAAGTTTTGCTAATCTTTTATAGCTCTTTAGCTGTAGAATTCAACGCCACAAATAAGGAAAAAAACTTCACATATTATCAGGATCCAAGAACTTTTAGGAATCATGCATAGACAACTCTATGCATTTGAGTTATTACATATCCATAGATTACAAAATCATATAAATTTATTTATATAGATGGTGGAGTTGGCCCAGAAATGCCCATAACTAGTCATCCAAATCATCATTCAAGCAGAAACTTTCCTTAACAATAAACAGTAGGGTAGATTCAGGCTGAACAAATTCTTGGTATTTCAGTTACCCATCAAAAAATTAAGAGATATAAATACAATGATCTTTATTATTACTGTTATTTTTATTTACATTAACCTAGATACCCTTTTATGACAGAGAGAGAAGTGAAATCATATGCAGGCAGGAGCATAGTCCTAGCATTATTATAAGGGCCTTTAGGTTATTCTTGTTTACGTTGCAGAAATTACAAATCCAGTTTTAGCATTGTCAAAACTGCTGTCATTTACGAGTCTCATATATGGCATCTAATAATTAAATTGGAACAAATATTGATTTTGTAGTGGAAATCAATAATACAGTTTTCCAAAGAAAATCATCTAATAGTTGATGTTAGACACACTAAGACCATTTCTTCAAAGAAGAAAAAAAGAAGCAGGGATGTAAAATTATTATAGCATCCAAATTCATAATGAGAGTATAAGTCCATCTCCTAATCACATTAGTAAGACTAAATAAAATATAGTGTTTGCATCTTACCAGACCAAAATGAAAAATGGAGTAAGCCAAACTAACCTTTTTGCTAATTTTTACTCCCAGAGAATTTGTTTCCCGCAGAACAGAAAGCCTAAGTTGCAAAGGATAGACATCAGCCATATCATCTTCCGCAGCCAAGAAGCTTTTTCCAATCTTCGTAGCAACTTTAGCATCACTATGCCTAAATGAAACAGTAGAATGATATGAAGAGATGTTAAACAACTTCCTTTATCTTTACCCAAAAATTTGAGAACATTACTATAAAAAATTATCAAATCGATTCATCAATCCACCCGAAAATCTTAAAATCATGTGTTCTGTAAGGCTACAAATCTTGTTCTAGAATAAATATAATCTATAGCCAGGAAGAAATATTTCCTCTGTTTAGTAATTAAGCTTCGATCCCATTCTATAAGTAATATAATTTTTAGCCGAATATTTTTGTGAGCAAGGAGATCAGTTAGCAAATAAGCCATGATGTCCACTCACCAACCAACCAAACCCCACCCACAGCAAAAAACAAAGGCATGCATGAATAACAAATCATACACCATAGATCTTCTATAAGGATCAAAACATAATCCCTCAAAGTAACTTCTAATTACCCCAATTGGGTGAAGGTTTTTTCAGGACCTATTAAGAAAATTATCTTTGTTCCCTACAAAATAGTATGTGACATAAGGAAACATCGGCAAGTATTAAATGTGAAAAATAAACTGAGGACAAGTAAGGTATAACACAATGTTTAATCTTCACTCATCAACATACTGATGTTAAAAAAATTGAGGTAGCCACAAAGTTCAACAAGTAAACAAATAATATATAGATTAAGCAGCATATTTTCTCAAAGATATTAATAAATTCAAACTGGATGGATCTGGCTTAAAAGAGCGATGTTGTTAGATCTAATAACACAAACCCAAGAATTAATTTCTCGCAAAAACATATAAAATAATAGCTATGAATAGTAATTAGATGCACAATCATTTCAATAATACAAACTACCTAATTATAACATACACTTGTTGCCTAGAAGTAAAAGACAAATAAATAAATAAAATAGAATGGATAACGGTATGCACAAAATTTATGGACAAATTTATGTCAATCACCAAAATAAGGAGAAATGTAAACATCACAGACAAATTTATTAGCCTAGAAGTAAAAGACAAATAAGTAAATAAAACAGGAAGGGTAATGGTAAGCACAAAATTTATGGACAAATTTATGTCAATCACCAAAATAAGGAGAAATGTAAACATCGCAGAATCAAAGTTAACTAAATGTGGACTAAAATTTAGAGTCAGCTAAAAAGCACAAATGGCATCAAACTCTACTATTTGCATGCATCCATTTCAGAACATACAATTTTGTCTCATGCTCATTAGCCAAAGTGCTGCATCACCAAAATTAAAAAATGCTCAGCCGATGTCAAATCGCAATGCAAAAATTACAGTGTTCAGATGCTGAAAAGAATGGATGGAGCATAAAGCTGCAACCCATGCATAAGTAAATTCTTTCCGGCTAGTAACTGCACCAGTTATATTCCATTTTGATAATTTTACATTAAGGGATACTAGAGGGCCATAAATACCATAAAATCTCCAACAATATGTACCACCATCATTTTCAAAAGCACAAAGAATCTAAGACCACAGAAATTGTAAACCCAGCTGTTTAACTTATTAAGAATTAGCAGCACCTAGAGAATAAATTGGCAAGTACTATATCATAAAACTGTCCATATAATATATCATCCTAATCGAATCAGAAAAAAGCATCAAGCACCAGAGAAATTGTTGAACAATAATAGGCCTCACATTAGAAATCTCAGAAGTTCACACAGATACTATTCTTTTAACATCCAAATAAATTTCAAAATCTCTGCTTCTTAATATTTTAAAAAAAAAAAGTAAACTATCTTAAACACTGACCATTTCAGAGCCTGCAACCACGTTTCTCCTGTAACCAACGCATAGTCCCGGCCAGAGACACCTACTTCACCATTTTGGCCATTCGACAAGGACTCCTCTTCTCTCCTCAGATTGAAAACAAGGTCCGAGTTGAATATGTTGTTGATGATCTTCATGGGACCCGCGTAAGATGTTCCTTGTGTTGCCGTGTACAAAATCCCTCTCTTTGTGTCAGAATCACTCGAAGTCGATTCTTGTGCATCTCTCCACCACCTGAAAATAACCCCAACTCATATCTCAATCCAAAAGACACACAAAAACATTCTTCACTTGATTCAATCAAAATTTAAGCAATGTCAACACAAACAAACCAGAAAAAGTTAAAACAAAGTTTAAAAAACACAATCTGTTTGATCACTTAAAAATCATGCACAAACCAAAAAAGTAAAACCCCAATTCACATCAATCCAAATCATGCAAAACCACACACATTCTATTCATCAATCAATCAAATCACACGCGTCACAGACATTGTGTTAATCGATTCAATCAAAGCTTCAGCTAACGAATCAGAGAACACTAAACAAGGACAAAAGCAAGAAAGCAGAAATCAAAATCGAAAGGAAGATGCACAACAGCAAGTTTCACTCAAAATCTTCAGTTAATTCGTTTATTTCAGTTAGATTCGTCAACACTGGTTAGAAATGGAAAGAATTTGAATAGAATTTACGGAGATAACGACCTGTAAGGAACCAAGTAGACTCGCTGGTCATTGTCCGAGTCGACTCGGTGAGTTGATTCGCAGTGATCTTCGGTGAGACCGCCCATTTTAGAGACAGAAGAAACGTAGAAAGGAAATGTAGATCATGAACTTCGCAAGAAATTGCTTGTAGAGAGAAGGAAGAGAGAGAGAGTGGCGGATTTGCAGAGAAACAAGCGGAGCGTTTATGTGAAGAGAAATCAAGGAGGGAAAAAATAAATATATGTGCATTTATATTTATATTTATTTTATTAATTACGTGGAAAATTAAGTTTGGACAAAGCAAAAAAAAACATGTGTTCAATTTTCGAAGGAGATGTAAACTCTCAAAGATTATTTATTTATTATTTATTATTATTTTCTGTTTTTTAATTTTAATAATAATCGTAAAATACTTTTATTTGGAAATTAAAAACTTTTCTCTCTCTTTCTTTTCAAGATCCCATCCCTTAACTTGTAATTAATTATATTTGAGTTTTAAATTTTCATTATTTTTCAAAAGGACAATAGTTTGTCCAATGGCATTTATATAAGTCCTAATCCCTATTAAAATAGAAAAAAAACATTTAAACCAGTAAAATTTAGTCATAAGAATATTTTAATTCTATAAAATTAAAAAATATTTATTTTTATCACTATTTATCGATATTTTTATTATTTAAAATATTTTTTATTTCAACTAATTTAGTTCTAATTGGGATAATTAAATTTTAAATTCTACCATCTATGTTATATTAGAATTAGTTTTATGATGGGGCACTAAATGATATCTAAAATTTAAAATATTGACTAATAAAAATAAAAATGAGTATTTTTAACTTAATTGAATTAAAATATTCTTTTAATTAAATTTTAAGAGTCTAAAAATTTTTATCCTTAAAATAATTAAGACATTTTTTAGTCTGGAGTGACACGTTAATATATTGTAATATTTAAAGCCAAACTCTCAATATTATGAAATAATTTATTTTTTAATAGAAGGCATGACATACTTAATATAAATAGATAGATTATATCTTTGTTTAAAAATATATATAAGTATTAGGGATGCAAATGTTATTTTTCCCTTACTCTTACTTAGAAAAAAAAAAAAGATAGCTGATAGGAGAACTCTCTCTCTCTACGGACTACGCCATTTTTAAGGGAGATTTGACGTTTTCCCCCCTAACCTTTTCTAATAAAACAATCAACCATTTCCAAACTTTAAAACAAAATCCCCACTAATGTTTTTAAAAATAATAAATACTCCCTCGTTAAAAATAAAAATATATATTTTTATCATATAAATCCTTAATTTTTATCATATAAATTCTTAACTTTTATCATATATATAACGACCCGTATCTCACCCCGATGGTATAATTATCATTTCTTACATCTTCCATTCATATATCTGCATTCTTTGCATATTTTATGGGATTGTGGGTGTGATCCTAGACTGATGTGGGACCTATTAAGTGAGAATTCGAATTTTTGGCGAGTTCGATCGACCGAATGAAGGATTCGTTCGACCGAATCGCTGGGAACTTTCTGGAAATTTAAGGCTTCAGATTCGTTCGAACGAATAGGGAATTCGTTCGAACGACTTGGGATTCGATCGATCGAATGGGAGATTTATTCGACCGAAGTATGAATTTATTCGACCGAAT
>JAVXUL010000008.1:4052710-4069053 GCA_035590515.1 Trichilia minutiflora | reverse complement strand
GAGTTCCATCAGCACGCGTACTACAACCCAAACTCATCCTGTACACACATTTATAACGTTACTACAATTGTCCTTTAACCGACCTCATATAACTAATGCACCTTCCCATTCTTCGCTCGATTAGTCAATTGAACCATGTCACTCTTTCAATTTACAACCTAGGTAACCCCATTCGACCTCGTTTACTAGAATCAATGGGAGAATAATTGATTTCGAATGTTACAATAATTATTACTATTTATTATGAAGTGAAATTCTCCGAGCTTGAGTTTTCTAGCTACCAAATCATATATCCAAGTACTCTACGTCTTAACTAACTCATTATCATTTAAATACTCACAAAATGAAAGTCGGATCACACGCGGATAAATAGTATCCAAATAAATAGTATCCAAAATTACAAATTTGCTCCAAACGAAAACCTAACGCATAAGGGAGTAAAATAGGCTTACCAACAAGTTGATAGAAGCATGTAGTCATCAAATGTAGCGCCGATTACTCAAGAACTCAAGCTAGACTCTAAACCCTAATTTCTCCCTTTTTCATTCTTGGCCTCAAAGCTGAAACAAAGTTACTAGGATATAGAGGAGATGGAAGAGAGGTAGATTTTAGTGTGAAATCTTCATTTGATCGGTTAGAAAGTAAGAAATCAGAGGGAGGAAAATTTGTAGAGAGAAACAAGAGAACCGGAGAGAAAATAAGAGGGAAAAAAATGATTCTGTCACTATTTACCCATATTTATAATATGAGTGTGAAATTAAAAAATGCTCTTGAGTTATGTGAAGAAAAAAAATTCTAGAAAGGGCAATTTCGGTCATTTCACCTGATTTTTGGGTGATTCGATCGAATTAATCGATCAATTTATTCGATCGAAGTGGGGTTCGTTCGAATGAATAAAACCCTTCGTTCGACCGAGGTTTCACGATCCCTTAAAAAATTTTTGGTCATTAAGTCGTTCGAACAAAATAATCCATTTGTTCGACCGAAAGTTTCCTGACTCTCTGAAAATTTTGGTCCTTTGGTTCGATCGAACGAGTTACCGCATTCATTCAGCTAAACCCATTCATTCAAACGAATTTAGGATTCGTTCGGCCGAATGCTTTTTATTTTGAGTTTTTTCTTGAGATCGAGTTCCCGTTAAATTCCCGACATCCATTTCCATTCCTTTTTCTTTCTAATTCTTTTAAGACCTTATTTCAACCATCAAAATACCATCGATTTATACAAAACTCAGGCGTATATTTATGAAAAGACGAAAATATCCTTACTTAAAAATACAGGGTCTCACATCTCGTGTGTAGAAAAAAAGCTTCATATAAACAACTAGAGATATTAGCATTCACTAATTAAAATTTTATTAGAAAATATTTTTTAGTTCTTTATAATAACTATTTAAATAGTAGAAACAAGGTTGTTTGGTTTTATTTTTAAAAATTATTTTTCACAATTTAAAAAACACAAAAAAATATGTTTGATAGTGTATTTTATAAAACTTTATTAAAAATAAAAAACATTATTTTTAAATTGAACTAAAAAGTAAAAAATTAAATTAAATTATTTTTCCCAATATTTATTTATTTTTAAAAATCAATTCTAATTTTATTTTTTAAATAAATACTTCACTCATTTCTAAAAATAACATTGTCAAACACATCTTTTATTTGTAAAAATGCTATTTTTATTAAATATTATTTTGATAATTTTCAAAGCATCCCTTTAAAAACATTACAAAACACACTGAAAATTTCTCTAACCTTTACTATTAATTTAACTTTTATTAAGAAATATTAAAGATTTTCAATTTTTTTTTGATACAAATTACAAATTTCAACAATGGTCTATAATTAAAAAGATTTTAAAATATGTTTTCCTTGCATTTATTATTTTTCTATCTAAATTAAATTAGAAATTTAATCATTTAAAACAATTTTTTTCAAATCCTCAATCACATATTACCCAAATTTTTTATTGGATAAAATGATGGTTCTACAAACTAATTACAAAACATTTCATTTGATTTAATAAAAACCTTAATTCACTAAGAATAATTGTAAAATTAATTTCAAAAAAAAAATCTTAAAATTTTTTCATTAATTAAAAATAAACAACAAAACACTAGTCCTAAGCTTATATTGTTTATTGTATGAGTAACTTTATAGAGCAAATATTTTTAAGAATTAATTTAAAAATTTTATGCGGATGCAAATTTTCAAGTCCCTCCGTATTCCGTAGAATCAAAAAGTATCATTTTCCATAAAGTTTAAATTGGAGGTGTTAATAGAATTTTTTTTTTTTATATATGTAAAAATTATAATTTATTGAATTGAGATCAAACGTTTGATACTTAAAATAATTTAAATAAAATTTATTATTTGATTATTTCAATATTTCAATAAAAACTCTTAATGATTCGAATTAAAAAAGAATTAAAAAAAATATAAAGGTAACCATCGTATCAAATTTTACTATTAGACAACTTCTAAAAGGGTTATAAAATAAAATTATATCATCATAATCCATCTAGATTATATATATTGTCATAATATAATTTTAGATTTTCAATAAAAAAAAAATTAAACTCTACCATCGTACTGTAATTCTGGATTATTATAAGGCCTTCACTCCATGTTAATACTAAAAATAAAAAATTGTCGTTGGCGAAGTTTTAAAAAAAGAAAAAGTACTGCGTACATTTGTTTAATTTGCGATGGAAATGTGCCACATCATTAAATTAAATTAAATTAATGATATAGCATTTTTTTACTACTCCATTCCATAAAACTTTCCTTTTAAAAAGGGGCACTTCGTGGACTTGTTCTACCTCTCTATGTAGCAACTAGCAAGGACAAGGAAACGTCTAACCAATTTCATAATCATTGTCATAGTCATGGAAGCAGACAAGATTTACTCAATATGACGATGAACATCAAACATCTTCAACTGAAACAATTAGATTCAATCAACGGTCAAGATTTACCCATCATCTCATCCTTCATTAATCAAGTACAACGACGTTGACTTGATGTGGTGTTCCTTAACTCTAGCTCGGGGATGTTTTCTGCCCGGTTTTGTGGAATAATAGAGTTGTTAAATGCAACTGTACAAGTACAATGTATAGCAATCTTATTTATTTTTATTTATTTTTTATATCATAATATTATTTTAGTCAAAAGAAAATAATAATGATAATATAAATAAAAAAATAAAATTAATTTTAATACTTTAAAAATTTTAATTAATTAATAAATAATCAAACGAAGAAAAATATAGCAACAAAGTTAGTTTACATGAAATTTTACAAATTTTCTGTTTCCATGTAATTTTTACAAGCCTCATAGAGAGGCTTAAATTATCTTTAATTTTGTTAAAACTCAAATTAAAATGATAAATTAAAATTTTTATAAATATTTTTTAAGATAGTAAGATAAAAATATAAATTTAATCAAATTTTAAAGGTAAAGAAATTCTTTTTCCTAAATTAAATAATATTGATAAACAATTCTTTAAAATTACACCTATTATATCATAAATTATCAACCATTAGACCTTTATACTTTTAATAATTCAGATTAAATAAAATCTAAACTTATAAACACTTGCTTTTCAAACTTATACAAGTAAAACAAAAAATCCACTACAAAATTCACTCTTATAAAAGCAACACAACACAGATTCAGAATCTTTCTCAGGAACATTACCAAGATAAATGAGGATAAAAAATTTAAAAATCTTAAGACAGTTGCAAAACAATATTAGAATAAGATTTGCTAATGGTGAAAAATAGTTGGAAGAAAGCATAAGGGGAAATGAAATCACTATTTTTACTACCTCACACTGGAAGGCAGGAAAAAAACAGGAACAGAAACAGAATAAAAAATTTTAAAAATTAGAAAAAAAAAGAAAAAGAAAAAAAAATGATTGCTACAATTATTCAATTTTTACGACGATAATTTGATCAACTAATAAATGTTGAGTATGACATACAAAAAATATCACCCATTTCTTTACTTCATTGCAAGAAAGTGTAGCTCTTTGTTTTTACTTACCTTGCGGCAATCCTGTTATTGAATGGACATGTTTCATTGAGACAATTGTCGCTCATCTATGGGCTAAATTAGTGTGCAATGCAATATAGTACACAGTCGTCGTTCTAACTACCAATGTAACCCAGCCGATGAAGTATCACAGCTAAGATGAGCATGAATATGGCCAGAATCATACCAGGTTTTCCCAGCAACCAGTTCTTTGTCTTTTTAACACCTTCAACTCCTTTTTGAAGCCTATCTGCCCACCGCATCTGCAATAATTTGAGGAGAAGAAACTATTTTACACTTTTAACCGAGGATGCTGAGCAGATAGTACTTACTATTTAATTTGAAGTCTTAAAACATTTTGAAATCATTGACAGTTGACGAATAAACTAAGACCAAGACAATTAGAGGCCCTTAAATAGTAATAGAACTCGGCACTCCATATTCTACACCACAGTATTTAATCAGGTCCTACAAGGCTGTGTTTCATTAAGGCCAAGTGTCACACCTCACATGCATCAGTTCTCATCAGAACCTAGTTTACCAACCGCATTGGGGTGTTCAGTGTGTGTGTGCCTCTAAAATGCAGGATAGGCAAGCAAAATAACAGCAAACATTCGTTCTCTTTCATCCATTTACTCAGCAGCCAAAAAACAAAAGTTCAACTGCTTCAGCATTTATTAGTATAGTAGTGACATATTATGACCAAATGCCTATTAAATGGAATATTAATTACAAGTAGTAAGCACTATAAGATAAAGTTAACTTCAAATCACGTTTGTTTGCCGCTTAAAAATCTTCTCAATTTTTATAACTGGATTATTCTAAAATTAATATAAAAATACAAATGAATAAAATAAATAATTCTGAGGAAGTTACCATTCTATCCAAGTCATCTGGTGATAACGATGACATGGTTTGTCGAAATTTTGCTGCATCTTCCTGAGAAAGCTTGATTCCAAACTGTTCACTCATGTTTGCCATCGTTTCTGGGCTCATGTTCTTAATCATTGACGAGAACATCTACCAATTTTCAAGCAAACAAACAAACACAAATTAAATGATTTCATTTTGATATAGATTCACAGCACCACACGGAAAGCAAAAAAGAAGTGAATCAAAATACCTGCTTCATAGCTGGATCATTCATTTGGTTTCTCATTTGCTGTAAATCAGCAGGTGAAGGTGAAAAGCTTGATTGAGGACCAGCTCTAGAACTTTGGAAGAAACTACAGGAAGAACCAGGGTCACCCACAACACAATTCCCATTAACAGCAGAACTCTCCCTGTGTTCTGATAATCCTAATCTAGAATCTGAACTTAGTCCATTAGTGTCTAGGGCTGCTGAGAGAGGACCAGAATTTCTGTTTTTCAAGGAGGATGTCGTTTCATACATTTTCTGGAGATCCTCTGGTGACATTTTACTCATCATATCAGAAGCAGTTTTAAGCATGTTAGGGGTCACATTTGGAGGAATTGACCCAGGTCCAAAACTATTGGAATTAGTTCTGTTGGAACCGCCATTTATCAATGGATTTTCCTCTTGAAATGAAGAGGCCAATTGAATCATCTTTTGAAGTTCTTCAGGTGACATCTTGCCAATCATATTTGATGCAGCCTTAAACATGTCAGGAGATACCTCTCCAGCTTTTCCACCACTGATAGCAGCAAGCATTTCAGGATTGGTATTAGAAATGAAATTCTGAAATGATCTGTGAATCACACACACACACAAACAAAAAAAAAACAAAAAAAAAAGAAAGAAAAGAAGAAAGAAGCAGAATCAATAAACATTTTTAATTGATAACCGTGGGTCAATGATTAAATAGTCCAGAAAGACAACACAACCGCTTTCAGCCCTAAATGGACAAGTTACATTTTTAGCATTTTTTGATCCTCATATTAGTTTAATCCTTTGAGATCCAATTTCAGTGATGTTAAACTTACAAATTCAGATCATTATGGTAAATTTGTAGTGCCTATTAATAGGAGTATATAAAATTTGGGCACGTGAACATCACCTTACTATTTTATGCATATCCAGATACTACTGCTCAAGTTTAACGTTACATTTAGTAGTAAATGATGATAGATATCAACCTTAAGATTACAAATTGGAATGGAGAAAGAAACTCACCCAGAGGACCAAATAAACCAAGAGAGAAGAAGTATTTAGTCTGGACAAAATGGTACGAAAAATAATCCAATGGACTAAACTGTTTTAAATCATCCAGGGCTGGGGCCCCCAACTGATTGTTCTAGTAAAGGAATATATAGGGCTCTTTGTTTCTACCTTTTTTTTCAAAAGTCTTCATGGCATGCATTACTATATTCTCTCATATTTTCTCCACTGAATAGCCTAATTCATGCATGATTTTGTGATTCTTCTTCAATTTCATTTTTGCTTTTAATCCTCACTGTATATGCTTCTAATGAATTTGTAACTTAATGCATGCTATTAGATAATTTCTTTCCCAAGTCTTATCTCAAGTTTCAAATGTAAAAACTTTCCTCATTTATACACATTGGATGCTTCTTGAGCTTTCTACTTGAACACCCTCGCTCATAATTGTATGCATCATGCTTTAATCAATCATTTGGTAACTAAGCAAAACAAGATTCTCCATTAAACAATTTAAGAATGGATGCTAAAAAACCTGATAGATTCTGGATCATCTTTCAAATCCTGCAAATACCCAGGATTAGTTGTCAAGCCTTCACCATTAGCACTATGTTCATTTTTAGAGAAGTCAGTTCTTTCCCGTGGTTGTGTTACCAAATTTTCTGTGGATGAACTTTTATGGTTTCCAGAAGACACCGCCTCAACTTCTTCAGTTATCTCTTCAATTACTAATCCTATCAAATATGAGTAGAGAACAGGCAATCAATACAAAATCTGAATATGAACCATAAATATAACATTATGCAGTAAAGAACAAAGGAAAATCATAACAATCAACATGAAGCAAGAGAATAACATACTTCCTGGGGCAGGATGACCACCTTCGTCAGCCAGTCTTTCTTTAGCATCTCTGTACCAGTGATTGCCATCAAACATGTTATATTTAAAACCAAGTATGTTCTTTATCAACCACCTCATTATCATAAAATCATAATAAAAATGTTAAGAAAAACCTGATTCTGAAACAAATGGCAAAAAAATTTGATATGCTTTGTCAAAACCATAAACAATTGGAATTAAAATATTGAACAATGTTTTGGTGTTTAAACTGAACACAGGATTTGGCCTATAGCTCACCCAAGATGATCAAAGGAGGATTACGGTTATGCTAGCATTAACTAAATACACAGAATAAGTGATGGCATATAATAAAACATTCCATGCTTATTTCTAAACCAGTTGAATTCATACCTTAAGACATCTGCAATAGTTTCATCATCCGGGGACAATTCATGTGCATTGCTCAAATCAGAGACAGCATCCTAAACAATTTCAGAAGCACATAATAAATAACACCAAATTGCATAAGTTGGAAATATTTTAGAAACACAATTTGGCAATCAGGGCGGGCAACAAGTAACTAATGTTTACAGAATAGCTTACTTCCAGTCGGCCAAGTTCTTTATAAGCTTGACCCCTTCGATAAAGAGCCTTGATGTTCCTTGCATCAGATGCCAGTACCTGAAATATCACCAAAGAAAATATTTCATTTATATTCTTTACTCATAAAAAGTATAAATTAATATTAAAACGTTTTACTTGTTTATTGAGTTTATTGCTAACTCAATTAGTTTCTCCCATGTCTTTGCCTTGTAATAACCAGAGAGAGAACAATTCATGAATGATCTCAAATCAGAATATAACAAACAAGAAAAGTGGCTGTGTTCATACCTCAGAGCCTTCTTTTATACACTCATCATACTGCCTTGTTTTCAGGTAGCAAGACATCAAATTAAGAGAGCATGCCAATAGAGTTGTTTTGCCTTTGGAGTAACGAATTCCTTGCAGGTTTTTCTTTGCCTAATATAATTCAAAAACAGAAAATACATTAATATGAATTGGAAAACATAAACGACACTATGAAGATGTGGAAGAAAAGTGAGAAAAGATGCAATTTCTGCCTTACAAGTAAATATTTCTGTGAGGCAGCATTGAATCTTCCTTGGCTGTGAAGCTCATTCCCCTGCCAATTATAAATGAACATATGAAGCTCACTCTATAAAACCATTCGTAAATAAGGTACTAAGCATATTAGTAAATTTCTTAGTAGCAAAGAAAATAAAACCCACTTAATTCACTTGTAGCCTATATAAATAATCCTAACTTTGAAATTGAAGCTTGCAGAAACAATAACACATGTCTATGGCTCACAACTACGTATGTCGATCCCATGAGAGAATAACTCCAAAACATGGCCATTTTAGTAAACGCTCAATACATCATTTACCCATACATTATAGGCAAAGTAGGAATCACTTTTTTGACCTGAAATGCTTTAAAGTTACCTGTTTCTTCAACATCTGTGCAGCATTTAATTCATAATTTACTTGGGCCTCAACATGAGCACGCATACCAGCAATCTCTTCAGGACTTGTATTAGCCAATTTCTCACCAATCTCGGCCATCTCCTCCGGATGGCTATGATTTAACTGTTCTGCAGCGTGCTTCAAGTCTTCAGGCCTCATATTCTTCATGTTTTCTGTAGCCATTCTCATCAACTCTGGATTAGACATCATCTGCATTCCCAGGGGCCCGTCAAAATTATTAATTATTAGACAATTACAATTAACCAAACCATTGAAAAATTCAAGGCCAATTAAATGCCATACCTACAAGTATACAATTGACATGACCTAATTCAGAAACTTAGTATAAAATGATATCCTTGTGATTTAGAAGTTACTTAAGCGTCAATGTCAAGTGAACAATTTAAAAATTCAGTCAAACAGTTTATGAATTCAGAATAGATTCAGAGAATTAATTTTCTAGGGTTGATCTTTGGGGCATAAACTGTTACTTATCTTTAAATGACTGGGTCTTTGTTTTCTAATTTCGTAGTTGGGCTATACAATAGTTTCAACTTAAGACTTCATAAACCCAGCAACCACGGGATCAATCCATTCCTATCCAGAGTAGTCAGTTATATCACCGAAACTGAATACCAGTCAAATCATACACCTACAGTTTTTGGAAGGTTTTCAAAAAGGCAATATTAGTTTGAAAATTATTTAACTGATTTCATTGGTTATTATTGAGAAGTCAATATTTGTTCAAACAAAATAACCCCAAATGATATACCCGTGGTTTCCAAATGGATGTTAGTGGATTGAATTCCCTTGGGGCACCAGTACTTGGATATTACATCCCTGGATTTCATAATTGCTAATGATAGTAGAGTCAACAGCTGTCTCACTACTTATGTTCAAACAAAGCATTCGTCAAAAGATGCCTGTGTTATTGAAATATTTTTCTGTTCCTTTTTCTTCTCTCCCATAGAAGTCAAAATCAAACACACACGCACACAAAAAGAATTTTTGCTAATAAATTTTACAATTTCTTTAAAAATATTTAGCTCCAGCTTAATTTTAAACGAAAGGGCACCTCAATTAGGAAGCTTATTAACATCATATCACAAGTTTGGCCAAAATTATTTTTGGACAATGTACTAAGTAAACAAGACCACTCATCTACTTACGAAAATTCAGGGGTTGAGTAAAACTAATGATCAAGCTATGCATTGGTGCTAAACTTCCCACCACCCCTTCGTTCAGCTTAAGACTAGAGAAACCAGGCACCTGTGACATTGATGAATTTCCATCCCAGTCATTACAAAACAGAGCAGTACTAGCAAAATATCCAGTTTTTAATTTTGAAATTAAAGGTTTGCTTGATAACCCTGGGTAAGGTGCAACAGAGGAAGAGACTGACATAACCACCCCAACCAATTTGAGTACACTCTTAATTGATTTATTACATGAGACATAATAAAAACGACTATTTTCAAACACAGCTTAATTTAATCATTTTCTATATTTAAATCAATAATTGGTAAACCATAAGGAAATCAGTTGATGACCGAAAAAACATAAGAGTTTTATCCAATTCAAATAACCTACTTCCGAAAAAAAACACTCCTACTTCCAAAAGAAAACTCCATAGGAACAACAAATAATCATTAATCACATCACAAATTGAACAACTCAAACAAATTTCTGTTTGTATGTATCTACCAAACATGATTATACAAGAAACACTTTAAAAAATTCAAATCAAACTCAATTTCAAGTCTAAAATTAACAACAATAAACATAAGCAATACCTGTTGTTGGATCCTAGCGAAGTCCTCAGGTGACATGCGACTCATCTGTTCTTGAGCCAGTCTGATCAACTCTGGATCCATCATTCCGTTGAACATTGTCGATTCAATTTTAATCAAATTCGGTTCCTGTAAACGTTGGAGAGGAGGAATTTCGTTTAATTGAGGAGAATTTCCAGAGTTTTTGAAAAATTGGAAATTGAAATTGATAATAATTAACGAGAGAATTTGAGAACGAAATAAGAGTCTGTTTGGCTATCAATAAAAGAAAATGTTTTTTCGGGAGATCGCCCACCAGAGCTGAACGGTAACGGCTGAGTTGGAGGAGGCAACCACAAGAATAATCGAATTTCGGTGGATGCTTCGTTGAAATTACTGGGGTAGCCCTGGTTGGATTTATTATGTTTTTTTACTCATAAGCTGTGTGAATGACAGGTGGCAGTGTCATTCGGTTGTTGTATTTGAGGGTATTTATGTAATTATACTCTTTTTATATGACTTCACTATGTATCTTGATAAGCACAGGGTACAAATTTTTTCTACCAACTACCAAGTATAATTGACGCCCTATTATGTATAGATTAATGTGGCCTTAGAGGGCATGAGTTCGTGTTGCATTCTCACACTTTTTATTAAAAATATAACCCGTCTTATTAATAAGAGTAGAATCGTCTTAAGAAAATATGACATAACATTAGTTAGGTACAAATCATTTAATTTTATTAATTGCTTTGTTTTTTTAATTATTATTGATCAAAACTATTATATCATATCAATTTGTATATAATAGTTTGTAGAAAAATTTGTCTCTAATATTACTTTTCATAAAAATATATATACAAAAATACGATAATATTTATTAATTAAATAACAATTTTAAGACTATTTATTATATATTTGAATCCTCTAATAATATCAATTTTTTAAGTCCATTCATTAATAAGAAGAATGACAAATAGCAATGTATGTAATCGACTCGAGAAACTCATTTTTCCAAATTAAGGTTCCGGGTGATAGAGAAGCTATCTTCCGAAGATGGTGGGTAGCTGCATGGCAGGCCCTAATAGCATGTCCGAATTCAAACAAATTCCTAGGTTGGGAAACCAAATAAATCTCATCAATATTCTTCTAACCAAGTTTATCCGAAGGGAGTCAAATTCATTTGTAGACTCATTTGCAAAAGTTGGGAATGAATAAAAATACGAATCATGATATTTGAATTGGAAGTAATTAGAGTGAACTTATAACCGTTCAAATTTTATTGGATTTTTACCTATTTTTATATTAGTTTATGATTACCTTTCATACAAAAGTATGTTTTCTTTTTATGTTTTTTAGTCTCTATTTTGTTTGGGTTTATTTGGATTTTTTTTTGTTATGTTTCTCGAAAAAGTAGGTGGTGTGTTTTATTACTTTGCTTGTGTTAATAAATTCTATGCATTCCAAAAAAAAAAAAATTCATCCAAATATATAGCTCTCTGTTGCAGAAGATTGATCGCAGTTAAGGAATCTGATTCCACAATGATTGGCAACAAACCCCTTCTGGCTGCAATTTTTGTGCTTCCTAGGATTGCAACAGCTTCAGTGAAATCCACACTTCCACTGCATCAACCGGATTATTGCTGCAACCATTGACTGTTTTTTGGAGTCCGTTATCAAACAACCTACACTAGCTATGGACGAATTTGGATAGACTGAAACATCAACATTCAACTTAAAGAAAGCCTTTGGAGGAGGTTTCCAACCTGTTGTAGCAATCTGTCTCTGAGGGGGTCAGTACCAAGCTCAAAGCCAGCTGCATCAAGAGGATGGAGAAGTTTTCTTAATGCCCTTTGAATAATCTGTGCAGGGGTCTCTTTTTACGCATTATGGAGCAAATTGTTCCTGACCACCCAGACAGACCAGCAAACTAATACAAAGTACTCAAAATCCCTTTTATCCAACCTATCTTCTCTACTTTGGCAAAAGTTTGAAAACTAATGTTATCAGCAACAATAATGTCATCAAACAGTGTCGTGAAACCCATCAAAACATTGTCATAAAGTCAAGATCTTGTGTATCTATAATATATTCAAGATTGTAATTAACAGTTAATACAAAATTTATTTTTGAATTCAATGAACCATCCTATATATACATTCATATATCTGCATATTAATAAACGCATGTACACATTCAGTCACGTTCGTGCCCTCTACATATACATACAATAAGTACACATATAAATAAGCAAAATTTAGTATAATGTATTTCAGATGAATCTTTTGAAAGCAATCAATAAATTAACAAGTTGTAGACCAATTGGATGGATCGAACTCCCTACTATGATTTATAAATTAATAATTTTTTAATATATATAGTTGGTGTTTGTTATCCACAAACAATATCACGAACATGAATTATCATAAATTTATGAAGAAATATGTTATCTGAGTTTAATTTTTGTCACATAATTGATGTTTGTTATCCATCAAAGTTATGCTTTTGATATTAATCTTTTATTATGGATGAATTGGATAATAATATCCGTATATATAATATGCTTATTCCTAAACTCTATTAGGTTTCAATTTTTTCCAAGTATATCATTTTAATATATAGTTAAAATAACTTGGTGGAAAACATTTTACCATACTGATGACATTTTATCTCATATTGATAAATGACAAGTGCTGTTAAGGGTTTAAGCAGTGAGTTTAAAACTTTGTAAAAATGACAAGTGGGTGTCGTATTCTTGATCAGCTGCCATCCCTGCTACAAAGGAGTACTAGAAAACTAATTCATTTATCCTTTCATCTATTATTTATTTACACTTGGGGAATTAAAATATCACACAGAGCTTATAGATTATCATAATATTTTTTCCTTTTTTGGATTGTTTAAAAGATGACTCAGATTGTTTTTCAGGTTTTAATTATTAATTCTTTTAAATTGAAGTAACTATAATTTAAAAATTAAGCAAAGTATAGATAATCTTTTGTAGTCAACGTATTTATATATATATATATATATATATATATATATATATATTTCTTCTATATATTACTTTTTTTTTCTAAGTACAATGAATGAAGGGTATAATTTTTGGTAGAATTATAACATTTTATTTAAGTTTATAAATCATAACTTATTCAAAAATTAATTAAAAGATAATTTGATATAATAAAAGCATAATATCGAGAAAAAAAACTTCTTTAAGAAAAATATTAACTTGAACAAAATTTTGTTCTGTAAATTGATTGATAAAAAAATTATAATATAATATTGAGCATATAATAAAAATAAAGTTTATAAATATATAGAATATAATTATCATTTTATTAAAGTAATGAAGTTAAAATAAGAATTCTGAAAATTGCATTAGAATTTCTCATGTATTATTTAATAAACTGTTTTTTTTTTCAAACTCTTTCGATACTTCTAAAAGCTTTAGTAAAAATACTTTTGATTATAAAATAACTAATTAATTTTTTTAACATTTATATAAAAATTATAAAATAAACTACCTGTGAATTTTCAACAACCATACCAACCGAGTAAAATTAGGCAACAAATTTATTCTGGAGGGTAGTAGCTATTCAAAACTCCTCATTTTATCTCATCAACAAAATACTCATTATATAAATATATAGATAAAAACTTAAATTTCTCCGTATGGCACCTTTTAATTTCAATATTGTCCTTATTATTGTTCACGTGTTGTCTAATCCAATATTTATTTATATCAAAGAAAAAACAAAAAAGATTATGTTTCGATTGTGTTTTTTTAACTTATTGGCTCAATCGTAAAGGATTGTCATAAACATAAATAAAATGTTAGCATACGTCCAAAAGGAAAGAGATTATGTTTGGATTTTTTTTAAAGAAAAAGTCACATTATTTGTAATGGGTACTATCAAAATAAATAAATAAAGGGAATAATCCAGTAAAGGTCTGCAGTTTTCAAATTGATATAATAATCTTTGAACAACAAACATTTTTATTCAATCAAGCAACCTTCTTTTGATTTAGGTACAATTTTAATTTTTTTAAAAATTATTTTATTATTAAAACTACATCTTCATAATTGAGAGATTTAAGCGCATTCTTTGAATCTATCACGGTTTGTCTAATTTATATTAAGATATTACATGACACTTGCAACCTCAATTATCATGGTTTACCTTTTTTTTTTTATTATATATATTAAAATACCCTTTTTTTTAATCTCAAAACTTTCAAACACGGCTGCTGGGGAAAAACAGTACCCAAAACCGATCTCAACCTCAATGATATATTATGCATGTCTAAAACTTTTAAGTAATCTACTCTCTCTCCTCACTCTCTTGTCCATATCTCATGGATCAAATTATTAATTCCTCATTCTTCAAAATATTTTAGAATCATCCAAAACCCAACGACATATCAAGAAGCCATTATTATCACAGTAATGATCAAAAACTTGTATCTTGCCCTTCACTAAGACCAAAAGAATGTGTGCCTTTACTGTCTTCAATGCACACTGTTGGAAATGATTAATCATCTCCAACAAATTGGAAATAGATTGAAAAGAAGTCAGAAGATGCAGCTGACTCAGAGTTGGAAGTTTGAATTTCTGTTATTTGCTGTTAAGTATAAGAATGATATCTAATCTATCCTTAGTTCATTCATTAAGGATATTTTAGTCTGTGTGTAGAAAATCAGTTATAAATGATTTTAGGTTCCCAGGTCGATATATGCTGACAGATTGCGAGTATTTTTAGCAGGCTTTCAGTGTGTATTCAATTTGTTTTTGACTCATTCTTTCCGTAGAACTTCTCTCTAATTAATGGTGATCAACCTGGGCTTGAATGATCTGTCCGTTGATGTAGGTTCTTGGTGAACCAAACCACGGAACTTGCTTTCTGTTTGGGAGTGTTCTTTTTCTTAAATTCTTCAGATTTTCTTTCTCTCATTTTGGTTGTTAATTTGATACATTCTGGATTATTCGTTTGTGGAATCTTTGAGGGTTACAAACATAATACAGACTGGGATATTTTGAGGTGCGGATCCTATATATTGAATGACAGTCACTTTATAGTTTTCTGGAGCTGTCACTTTGTAACTCTAACCTGTCAGTTGACCATCTCTTTTATAATATCATCATCCCTCTCCCAAACAAAAATTATATGTGACTTGATCCCCTCATAAAAGAAAAAAAGAGAGAACCAGAAGAATCAAAAGGGAAGAAATGATAAAAGAGAAAAGAAAGGGGATATATAGACAGTTTGAAAGAGACCCGAGTCCAATTATAAACACACAAAAAATCGATCAACCACCACACCATCACTCGTGAGTCACTCAACAGTATCTAACAAAAAAGCCACCATAACACCTCAATGTTAGTGATATATTATATGCTTCTGCAATCTATATAAATAATACTTCTCGCTAACCCATATCTCATGGATCACATTATTAATTCCTCATCCTTCAAGATATTCTACAATCATCTATACACCAACAACATATCAACAAGCAATTATTATCACAGAAATGATCACAAACTTTTATCGTTCCCTTTCCACAAGCCCAAAGAATGTGTGCCTTTAAAATCTTCCATGAACAAGACTCCATTCCCATCCAAAGCTTCAATTGCAGAAAAATTGGAGCCAACAAACAGCAAATCCAACAAAAGTCCCTCATTTTTTAAGAATGTAACTCACACATTGCGGACATTCCTCTACACCCTTGTCAACATCATGGATCCTCCCCTTGATCCGTCGGTTGATCCGAAACGTGTCTTTACTGGAAACTTTGCTCCGGTGGAAGAGCTTGGTCCGACGGAGTGCCAAGTGGTTGTCGGCCAGATTCCAGATTCTCTAAATGGGGTTTATATCCGAAATGGACCAAACCCACAACATATTCCTCGGGGTCCTCTCCACTTCTTTGAAGGTGACGGGATGCTTCATTCCATATTATTATCAAAAGGTCGTGCCATTTATACTAGCCGATATGTGAAGACTTACAAGTACGAGCTCGAGCGAGAAGCTGGTTTCCCAATTTTCCCAAACAT
>JAVXUL010000008.1:4022283-4037812 GCA_035590515.1 Trichilia minutiflora | reverse complement strand
GGGAGTGTTCTTCCTCTGCATTTCCGAAAATTTGCTGAAGTTCGTCCTACAATTTGGTTTTTCAAGTTCTTCCCAATGTTTTTCTCAACGAACACAACATTATACTACAATGCAACCTATTTTTATCTACTTTCCTCATTCACAGAACATCTCAATCATCATTTCCTAAAATCTGAAAAATATTTCTATTCTAACAAATCAATGACGATTTAATGATTATTGGAAAGTAGATAATTAACCTCAGAAATAATTGTCGGAGATTGAGAAGATAGAAAAATTTTGCTACAAATGAAAGAACCGTAGAAGACTTACGTTTGTGTGGATTTGTAAGATTAGGATAAAATGTGAAATGGGTAAACTAGGATAATATTTGATAAAGTTAGATATGGTTTAAATTCAATTTTTTTAAGGGTATTTACGTCCAAAAAAGCTAATTTTGATTAATTTTGATTGAAAGTATGAATAGTGATTTTGTTGTGCATCACCCGTAAACAGTGGTCATTTCCGGTTAATTCCAAAAAAAAATAGCATGTGATTAATTCTATTTGCAGTTCCGGTTTTCAGTACAGGATTTCCGTTTGCATCTCCGGTTTCCGATACAGGATCAACTTGTTGCAAAAGCGGTTCTTCTGTGAATCCAATCGAAGTCAGTATCATCTACACAAAGACAAGAAGATGGTTTTTGATGTTGAAAATGGCAACCTGTTTTCGGATTAATAAATGTCTCTCCTAGCTTGCAACGTTATTTGTAAATCCCCATCACATGAGAGGAGTAATTTGAATAAGCTTATTAAGAGTGAATGGCTAAAGGGAAATGCAGAACAAGCTATTGTCACATATATAAATAGGAAGCAGGAATCAGGTATTCATGCTGATAACTATTCGTTTCCTTTTTTACTGAAAGCAGCTAGCGTTCTTTCTAGTTCTTGTCTTGGGGTAATGCTTCATGGGCAAACGGTAAAAACTGGGTTTGGTGACCATATTTTTGTTCAAACGGCTTTGATAGAGATGTATGGGAATTTCAGATGTGTTGATGATGCTTATAAACTGTTTGTTAAAATGCCTCTGAAAGATGTTATTGCATGGAATTCAATGCTGGAGGTGTATGCTTCTTGTGGGCAAATGGATAATGCCATGAAATTATTTGATTCGATGCCTTTAAAAGATCTTACGTCTTTCAATATTATGATTTTTGGATATGCAAGGATTGGGAAGATTTGTTCAGCTAGAATTATGTTTGATAAAGCTCCTGAGAAAGACGTTGTTTCATGGAATTCAATGATATCGGCGTACATGAATGCTGGAGACATGGAGAAGGCCCATGAGATGTTTAAGCAAGTGCCGGTTAAAAATGTCATCACATGGAACACAATGATTACCGGGTATTTACGCAGCCAACTTTACGACGATGTTATTGGCTTGTTTGATGAAATGAAGGCCGGAAATTTAAAACCTGATTATCTTACAGTAACTGGTGTTCTATCTGCATGTGCCAATCTAGGATCACTGGAAACAGGTGCAAGAATACACATATATGCTAAAGATAACGGGCTTGCTTCTAGCCCCCATGTTACGACAGCATTAATTGATATGTATGCCAAATGTGGAAGCATACATCACTCTTTGGAGGTGTTCTACAAATCATCAGTTAAGGATATATATTGTTGGAATGCGATAATCTCAGGGCTTGCTCTTCATGGTCATGGCTATGCTGCTCTCAAACTCTTCGGTAAAATGAATGATGATTGTATTAAGGCTGATGATATTACCTTCATCGGTCTTCTTAGTACCTGTAGTCATGCAGGCTTAGTGCAAGACGGTTGTGAATTATTCAGTTGCATGGAAAAGGATTTTGGAATAACTCCCAAGTTAGAGCATTATGGCTGCATGGTTGATCTTCTGAGTAGAGCCGGGCTTCTTGACTGTGCAATTGAATTGATTGAAATCATGCCATTTGAGTCGACAGAATCCATCTTGGGTGCTTTGCTTAGTGCTTGTGTGATTCATCAGGATCTTGAGACAGGGGAAAGAGTAATAAAGTTGATTACTGCAAGTGCTCATCACGTGAGTGATGGGGAGCTTATGATGTTTGCAAACCTATACGCATCGTGCAGTCAATGGGAGGAAGCAAACAGATGGAGAAACATGATGAATGATACGGGCATTGTGAAAACTGCAGGGTGTAGTGTAATTCAGGTTAATGGAAGATATCACAAGTTTTTGTCTGGGAGAGCAGGGGATAGTTCAAATTTTTTGGCCTAAGTAGATGTGTATGCTGATGACTCTAAATCAGAGACAATGTTGGTTCTCACCAACTTTTCAGAGCTATGGTAAATATCTGTTAAAGAGCTAGCCTAAAATCTTCTAATTAATTTATTTGTACATACACTAAGACAAACCCATTTTCTATTCAATGGAGTATTGTAACACAGGGAAAATCCTTAATTCTCAAATGCAAATGGCTCTGGATGCTCATAGGTTTGCTGTCTTAATTGCATTTAAGTTCTGTTCAGGCTTTCCGTTTTGCTATAACATTAATAATCAAAATTTAAAAAAAAAAATTCTTTCTAAGATTCCGAGAGAGAGAATTTGATTGGCAACCAAATAGTTGATATCATGATGTGATAATTTGTAGGGTCACCCTATAACAGTTGCTGTAGGTTTTTACGTCTAACAATAGGCAATACCATGAATAATCATGAAAACAGATAGGTAAAGTTTCAACATCAAATTGGGCCCCAATTTTGACTTCTATTTATGTGAAAAGCAAACTTTGGTGTGCAGCAACAGTAGGCCTTACATATTTGATGGGTTGGTGAGTGATGGTTATTATCTTACAAGGGGACAGATATGTTTTAATTAGCTTTGTAAAATGACTTTATGCAGATGTGGATTCAATGCACAAGGATTTATTTATTTGTTTATTTTATCTTAGACTAAAATCATTTGCTCACATAGACAATTAAAATAATTATACCTTAGTGTACATATTATATTTTGTGATTCCCTGCAAAGGAATTAAGTTTTTCATCATATCTTTTGCATTACATTATTGGAACTGCATTGAGTTCTTGACATGAAATTGCTACAGATCACATGTATATTATTACAAGTATTGCAATGTAAGTATATATTATTTTTTGTTGAACTAAAGATTGAAGTTTAAATCTAACTTTCCCATTGTAGAAAGAATTATGGTAACAATAAACTAATGACAAATGTTTTGAGGTGATAACTTTTCTTTGACGGCTGCTAAGGAATTCCCGTTTGTTATTTATTGTTCTCATACCAACTTTTGAATTCTTTTCACCAGGTTTTATGCACAGAGAAAAACAAAAGAAAGACTTGTGGATGAACGAATGACTGAATGATACTCTTTGCGTTGGAACATGATTAGAGTGAATGACTATATATAAGGTTATGTCATTTGATAAAAGAACATGGTTAATAGTGAAAAGATATTATTAATGAAAGGTTATAATTATTCAATGAATAATTATATTATTTCGTCCCTAATATATGTCTATAAATAAACAAATAAAGGCAGAAAATTATGAAGAAGAAAGTATCATAAAATACATAATAATTGCACGAAGAAATTATAGTGGGAGGCTTAAGTTTCTAGAGAGAGAAACTTAAAGAATTCATAGTGATTCTTGGTTTTACCTTCTGCCTTGGGTTTTGGACGTCCCTGCATATACCTACCAGTCTCACAACGGTGCCAATGAATTCTAACACAAATAAGATTCTACTCTTAGTGAATTCAAAACGAGCTACTTCGAAAAGTGATCAAATTACTGATGCAGCTGAATTTGATAGAAGGAATGATAAAACTAGAATATTTTACCAATAATAAATTGTTTTGACTCATATTGTCTTAGCTATATATTAACCTATATTTCTAAACTTAATTTTTCCTACATATCATATTCTATCATCTCCCTCTTGCAAGTTTGTGGCCGCAGAGAAAGAGAGATCACTAGGGTCTGGTATATGGATTTGGATTGTTAAGAGCCTTTTTTATTCCTGGTTAGGAAGTTTAGAACTTCTGTGAACAAACTGCTTTTTCAGCCATATATGGAGGGACCCAAATTTTATAGTCTCACTGCTTTCAGCGTCTAATATTTCCTTTCCGACTACATGTGTTACCAATCAATACTATAATCCTACCCCCCTTCCCTGTGTGTTACTTATGATATGATCATTCTTTCAACTGCATTATTGAATTAGAATATCGCAATAAAACATAATAATCTTTCATCAATTGCAGTTAAGACTTGAAAAGAAAACGGGCCGGGTATAAAAAAAAAATTAATAATTTCCAACATATTGAAAAGGTAGACAGAAAAACTTTTAGTGTTTGATATGGATTTGGTTGAATAGGAGAGTGGTCCTAAATTCCTTCTTGTTAAGTGAAGAGTTGTCATATTCTAACTGGGTAAGTGGGACTGTGGTCCCACCAGATGGGATCTGCATGCTGGGACACCTTCCACAATCTTCTCTGTAAATGCAATGGTTAGCTAATTAAGCAAGGTAGCTAGCTAACTATAGCCAAGAAGTAATGGAACAAGTACTTATCAATTTACATTCATGCCTGACTATCTAAGTTGAGTAGATGAGTGTTCTGTGCCCTTTTCTCCTTTCTTTTCAAATACTATCCATGATAATTTTATGATCATTTGAGAAAGAAAGAAATTAAGTTGAAGCTTAAATTTTTAGTTGATAGAGAAGGAAAGGGAAGGGAAGGTAATATATGAACATGCTTAAGAGAAGAGAGGACCCCTACCTATCTTTCAGAGAAGAAAAAGTAGTAATAGGAGAGGAAGCTTTTTCAGTTTAATGCATTGATAGGACTCAATGGGGACTAACAGTCTGTCATACACACAAACACAAAGACCATGCCAGCCTGCTGAAAACACAACTCCATTTCATTCTGAGTGAAGTGAAAATAATACCAAAATTCCTAAATATACTATGCTTTCATCATTCAAATGATCAATACTGGTACTAGCTATGTGTCAGTGAGACAAGTCCTTTTGAGCTGTTACTATCAGCATTGCTGTGACCCATCTGGAACTTATCCCCACATTCATCTTCCTTTTTCATTTTTCTCTTGTTATATATTATTAATCATAATTTTGTTAACCCAAAAATCAAAACTTTCTTTTCAACAAGATAGAAATTGAAAACTACCTGTGCATGCACAATAGAATATCCAGTGCCCCTTTCTGTGTCATATACTTTGGAGAGAGAAATTTTATGTCAACGTTACTCCTATCCTTTTCAACTTTAGTTTCGAATGCGGAGATTGAAAGGAATCTTAACATGCATTCATCTGTCTACTGTTACCTTCAGGTCAGGGGCGCATGGGCCTGAACCTTATTCTTCATTATATTTGATTAATATACACCAATAATAGATCTTCCTGTTCCTGTTCAGCTTACTGTTTAACTCTTGTTTAGTAGAGTGACTCCTGAAACTTGCGCAAGTACGAAGATGATGATAAGAAAAACTAAACCCAACTTCAGAGGGCTTACTTTAGTTGCTGATTATTTTGTAGTTGTAGAGTAAAATCACAATCATCAGACTTATCAACTTTGGAGGTCAAAACAATGTCTACAGTAAAAGCAATGAATCCAAAAACCCAGAAAAAGAAGATTGTATAACTGTTTGCTTTGAAACTACACAAAACACGTAAGGAATGAGCATTGTTAAACAATAACAAGGGTGCAGCGCTATCAAACTAACAATTACAAATATTTGGCTTTTTTGCCTGTTATTTATCTATCTGAAATTATGCTTGGCAAATATTTCCGAAATTTCTTTGCTAATCAAACAGATGCATCGGATTATTTTGGGGACTGGAATGAGAGCGAAGGGACAAGAAAATAGCAGAACACAACTAACACAATCGTCTCCCTTGATCAAACATCAATTTTGTAGCAAACCTTGCATAACCAATTATTTGTTTCACCAAACACCTGAATCATAGAGATTTCATCTTTGAGGGGGGTCCACTGTCCTAACATTTGCTCCAGTCATTCCTTCGATACGATCTTTGGTGATCTCCACGAAATGGCCCACTATTTCGTGAAACTGCTTTAGCCCTGATAGTGGGAGTATGATGGAGGACCGATCAGAACCTGCAACCTTCAATTTTTTGACATCATTGCAGAACTAATAAGTTAATATACGTTGGCAAACATCAACGACAATTAATTTTTAAATCTCCAGAGAAGATAAAACTAAATCAAAGATTAAACATCTTCCATTGGCTCACCTCAGATATTCTCAAGAAATGACCTCTGTTATTGCTCCCAAGATCAAAGAAGAATCTCTTCTGATCAGCTCTGATTACCTTTGAAACCCCCATGTTACCAATTTCATCTTGTACTGGCAAATCAATTGATCTGTCTACGTTCGGCTCAGAAGAAGAGGCGGGTTGACTGCTATGACCAGATATAAAACCAGCCCCTACATCATCTGAAAGGCCGACTAGACTTTCTGACTGCTCAGAACTTGGCTGTTTTGGTACACATGCAACAAGGTGGAGGACAACAGAAAAAACGGGAGAAGTAAGACCTATGATAAAAGCAAGAAATATCTTTTTCAGCTGTAGAATAGGAAAGCATGGAGATTGTGCATGCAATAAAAGGACACCTGATTGGGCAGCATGAAAAGTCGTGATGCTTCATTTATCTCTGCCAAAATGTTCCTGAACGCTGCCCAACCTTCATCCCGTGAACTTCCAGCAGGAACAATAATAGTACTGCGGTTTCTACTAATTGATGCCTCTGTTACCTGCAGAAATAAGTTTGTGACGAGATAAATTTGGGAGAACAATGATAATCTAACCAATAAAATAGCCTTGATCATGATGAAATTTTAAGTTTTCCACAGACAAAACAAGAAAAATAATGCATTACAAATACCAAAAACACTCTCAGTGTACAAAAGCATCTTTTACCATGATTATAAATGGATAAATAAAATAAAAACAGTAGCAAATCTAACTGTCCAACCACATTCAAAAGGAACTGCAATACTCTTCATGCATTTCCTCCTCCCTATATTGTAACATTTTTAATACAATATGTGTATCCATGATTAATAAGTTATTGTAGATATTCTTTGTAAACTTATTAAGAAAGGTCATCTAATTCTCCAGAAAGGATCAATTTAATCTGTCTAATTGTTTCAGCAAGACCAACCTATTTCCTTTGATACTGGTAAATACTTCTGCTACAAAAAATGGTTGTCATAAGAAATGCTCAATTTTTTGCACTCTTGCTACAGTTAAGTGATTCTCTTCAGAGTCGAGTTTTCAGTTAAGTTGTTTAAACCTAGTGGATGGTAAGAAAACATCAAGTTTTCTAGACCATTTTGCAGTAACAATTTATTAGTCAATAATCTTTTGTCCTAAGTCTCCGAGATGATTAAGAAACAGGGTTCAAACTAGTAGGTAGTTCTTCTTGACACAGATTCACCCAAGAAGGAAGGTAATCCAAAGAATTTGCCATAACGGAAACAAAATCAATTAACATCAATGATCATGGTACAGTTCAAGACAGCCATTTGCTTGATTCAAGGGAAATAACTTGACAATACACAAGTATGAAAATAAAAAAATCCATACCCTCACTATTTGAAGTAAACTGGATGCAGCATGATCTTTAAATCTGATAAAATAATAAAGATAATGTAACAAGAAGAAAATGAAAGGAATGATGACCAGAGATTTAAGATAGAGAAAACTAATATCAATAGATTTGAAAGAGTAATTTTGATCGATTTATGGGAGACAAAAATATGTGATGACAAGATTATAAAAAGAATTGCAAACCATTGGGCTTTCAAACAAAACAGAAGCAGGTAGAATTGAAGTCCAAGGCACTTTAAACCATTCCACTATATTTGTACCTATAAAACTTTTACGAATTAAAATTCAGCATCCCAATAATTTTCAATATTCCCCATCATTTTCTCTTCTGAATCCCTTTCATACATCTAATTAAACTAGGCTTGACATTGAGATACAAAATGTTCACATTGGAATCCATTTAACCATTAAATTTGCCAGTTCAAATATTTTGACCACACATTAAATGGTTTGCAGACCAAACTCTGCTCCAAATTGATTTCCCACAAGTAGAAATTTAAGTGTCTTTCCTATATATGTTAATCACTCCACTGAATCTAAAGGATTGTAATTTCCACTGAACTGTAATCTAATAGGTTTTAGAGAAAACAAATGCAAATCTTACTAATATGTGATATATCAAAAAGTCTCTACAGGAGCTTCCTAAAATCAAAGAAACGAAGTATTCTTCATATCCCTGTGACGACTAGATCAACTAAAATTAACCTTGAAACTTAATCAATTGATTACCTATCTCAAAAGTTAAATTGATTATGGATTTCCCATCAATCTCTTTGAGACATTATGAGAAGTTTGCCAAACTTCACCACTATTATTCTCTAATTAAAATAAATAACCAGAATTAAATCCAAAGACCCACATTTACCCTAGACAGACTCAACAATGAGGAACGGACCATTGTTTGATTGTCCAGCATGAGATAGTACTAAATTTCTAAGAAGTCTCAGCATCACAAATAAATTTCTGGATTTCCATATGAACTATACTAATGTTGAAGCCACTAGATAATAGATAAGTATAATCAGATCTTGGAGTCACGGCTTGATCCTGGGAAGCAGGGAAGGACTTTTAGGTTAAATAAAGAGAGAATACAATTGATGTTTTCTCATGAAAAATTGATGGCTTAATCTGATCAACAAATGGATGTATAGTAATGGATTCTGATATGAATGGCCCATTGACTTTCAAAAGAACTCCCACGAAAAAGATCCATTTTGACTCAATTGGCACAGTAAGACCTCACAAAATATTATGTCTAACCATGGGAATTAGTTGGCTGAGGGAAAAAGAATCAGTCAAAGCTGATAATTTGTTTGATTATCTTGAATGAGATACTGCTTAAAATCTTAAGAAATTTGCACACACCTCTTAATTCTATGCTAATTTAATATGTAAAAGCAAATTAATGAAAATTAATATTAATTGAACATTTTGGATCATAGATGGCTCTTAGTAGCTCACGCTGAGACTTGGGCTTGCTTGATTGGTTGATTCACCAACAGTATCAATTCCTAATAAGACCAGACTGTAAAACGATCACTTTTGCCTCTATCCATGTATGGCACCTCCTGAAATATTTGTCTAATTACAAAATCATCATTTCGAATTCAGTGTTTACTCTGATAGGGACACAGCTAGGAAACCTCAAAATGATTTTCAAAGCAATAATTAATTGCTTGAAAAAACTTTTCCGCCAGACTAGTAAAAGGAGATAAAGGTAATTCAATGTTTAAAATAACGTAGTCCAAAATTCAAAAAAAAATTTCAAGACTGTTATAAAATATTGGAGTATCTTTTTCCTTTCTTGCACAAGAATCTAAATCTTGCTACATCAACCTCTTCAAGAAAAATCTTTAAAACATAAGTCTAAAGCAACAGGTATGAAGCCAATAATAATGATCTCACTTAAGAAGTCCATGGGATTATGAGAGAAAACTATTGAGCCAAACAAGGCTGCCACATGCAGTGGTTAGAAACTTAGATGTATTGCCAATTCATGTTTAAACTGAAATTTCCATGCATGCTATTTGTTTTCTGTTGACAAATAACCAATTAAAGATTTTAAACATTTAAAAGTTTCAAGTCAAAGTAAATACATTTTAGTACAATCCTTGTACCAATTCTACCAGTTAAAGCATTGAACCTAGCACTGTTTAGCTGGATGCATTAGTAAATTGAGTGTCGTGAGCCTCTTCCTCTTACGCAAACAGGTTTAATGAATCATGGTGTTTACTAAACAAATACATCGGGGGCCTTTATACAAGTGTAAATATGTTCATCAGTAAAATTATTTTGCCAGCACTATTAGAGCTTCTTATGCTTTTTCCACAGCCATCTTATGTTTAAAATTGTTCTTAACCGTAGGTGAAGCTAAGAATATGTTTTTCCATTGTTGATTTTCAAACAGTCAAGCTAAACTAACTTTGAAATTCACACACTCAAAAAATAAGTGAAGTACCATTAATTCAAGGAAGTTCACATGTTTGTTGATTACATGATAGTGCTAACAATTTGTTTCTCTGCATTTTATCCGAAAAGATAAAATTTTGAGAAAAGGATTCAAACACACAAGTAGAAAATGACCAACAGAACATATTTCAAGAAAAGTGAATCCAGGAAACCAAAACAGAAAAGCCTGTATCATGCAGGAAGTATGCTGAAAGTGCAGAGTCTCCCAAACAAAATAAGCAAGATGTAACTAAATGTTGCAACTGAAATAGGTTAAACTTTGGAAGCTAATTTGGAGCAAGCCTGAGCAACCCAACACAAGATGTAACAATAGCGCTCATGTTTGACAAGAACTATTAGTCCAATGCAACCATGAAATGCTGCATATGAAGGAAGAGGAAATAACACATGCCTTCATTGGTAGTGCCATAAGTTGAGCATATTTTATCGCTACAAATACAAAATTTTCTTCCTTCTTTTTTTTGTAACCCGGAACCTCCCATACTTAGCCATCACTATGGTGTCTAGCCACACACGGGGATAGGTACCCTACTCCCGTGGAGCGCGTGACCGTAGATCACATAATCCTACACTTAACCACTAGGCGCATGTGTAGGGACCACCCGCAGCGGTACCAAGCACAAGAGGAAACTGGGACCTCGACCTTGGCATGTCAATCGGACAATGTGGCGATTCGAACTCAGAACACTGTGAACAGTATCCCAAGCCCTTACCGCCACACCACCCAAGTCCCTACACTGTGTAGTTTTCTTCCTTGTTAATGAAATTTAGGGAAAAGAGTTTTTTGGTGTAGTTTTGAGAAGAAATGGAGACAAAGGAATGTAAAGGGACAATATATTGTTCAGTAGCTCACCGTTGGCATTGCATTTCTGTGTTGACCTTAAAAGATTGAAACTAAACTGCAATTCCTTAAAATAAACTTTTAAAGTAACATATGAATATCCAAGCAACAAGCAAACAATATTCGGTAGATAACTGGTCATAGATATGTTAAAATAATTAAATGACCGTAACACTGTTGCTCTCGTCAAATTTATAGAGAAATATTAATCAAATTATGGATATTGAGAAACTAGAAAGAGTAAACTGGTATTCAAATTTAAAACTTATAACAAAAAACATTACGTTCATATTGAACAGTCATATAAGCAATTCTTACAAAAGGGTACTTAGATATGCAGAGTTCAGTTATTATGATGATTACCAATTAGTCAATTTATATGTTCAGTACAATGAAAGGGAAACATAACAACATATGATGAAAAACGAGCATAATCGAGAAAGTCAAAATTTTTATGGGGAAATATTACCTTCAAGAAACGACCTCTCCTGTTCTCACCAATGTCAAAGTAAAATACCTGTCGATAAAAAGCGGTTAGTACACGGGCCCTTATCGAAGAACAGATAAAAGAAGAAAAAGGTTGTTGCCTTGGTATCGAGTTGTAATTCCTTGCTGAAGAGTTCGTGATCATCTGAATTGACATAATAATTAAAGAGATCGAGGAACCAAGAAATGCCTGAGAGAGGAACGATGATAGTGGACCTAGTGGCTGAAGTCTTTTCGGAAATTTTCAAGTAACGGCCACGCGGGTTCTCTTTGAGATCGAAGTAGAAAAGCTTATGCTCAACTTGTAGTGTTTTGCATACGAGCTCCACGTCATTCCCTCCACCTCCACCAACCACACCGGCACCACTAGCACCACCACTTCCTCCTCCGCCGGAATTCCCTTCCATTCTATCACTAATAATAATATTATATTAATATATCACGCACTGCTCAGTCCAAAACCAAAAAAAATCTTTCCTTTACTTACTAACAATAGTAGGTAAAGTATTAAAAGTAGATCTGAAAGTTAAATTGAAGTGGGGTTTGTGTTATTGCGCAGCTACGTTGATGTTGGTGTGGGTATTAGGGATTACGAAAGGCGAAGGATAATGGGAATTGACTCAGTACTAACCAGTCTAGTATCTCTCTTCCCATATTCATGCTCTTATTTAAAAAAAGAAAATTAATTTTCTTTTAATGAAAACTTGCTATTTTCATTATAATGTCAATGGGATACACTACAGTACTTGCTGCTGTAACTTTTATTATATGACTGAGATTTATCGATTGGATCCATCCAAAGCGAAAGGACACAAATAAAACTCCCGAGGTCTCGATGGCATTTTATCTTTTTCGTCTTCTGACATACGTCAATTATTACTAACTCACCTCACAACGCTTTTCAACTGACGCAAAGTCCAAGTTCGGTGACTTTTAAATCCAAATCAGCAAACGAGCTTAGCCAATCTCTTCTACATCAAGGAATCATTCTTCGGCTTTGTGCCTTCGTTTACTTGCTAATCAGTTGCTAAGGTAATGTTCAAGGAATACCAGAATCACGACGACATTTTTTTCTCATCTTATTTACCAAAAATTTTGTTACTGAGAAGCTCGGATTTATGCTAGTTATAATTACACTTAACACAGTTGATCTGTATGTACACAAGATATAGATAAAAAGAGTGTTACCATTTTTTTAGCCTGAGGCTTTAAAGATGATTCTTTTACATCAATTATCTATTGGGAAGTCAATATCACTTTCCTCTTTACTGATACACAAACGTCTCTTATGTACAATGATTGGAGAGCTGTTTTGTTTGCTAAAACAGTGCTCAAACCTCAAATCTCAAACACATATATGGAGCACATGGATTTATGATGGTTAGAGTCCTTGATCAACATAATCTTCACCTTAACCGATTTATTTACTTCTGCTCTTCTTTGGGCTTCTCCGATTATGCGTATTCAGTCTTCACTCACAAAACCCAACCAGATGTATATCTATTTAATACAATGATCAAGGCTCTCTCTAACACGGAATTTCCACGAATGCTATTTTTCTTTATAATAAAATTCAAGCCAGCTTCTTGCGACCTGACAGTTATTCGTTCCCTTTTGTGTTAAAGGCGATTGCTAAGTTATCAGTAATTGACACTGGGAAAGAGATTCATTGTCAAACCATGGCAATTGGGTTAGACTCGGATGTTCATGTAGTTACGGCTCTTATACAATGTAAGCTATCTGTAATGCACTTGGGATCGCCGAAAACTGTTCGATGGATTGAGCCAGAGAGTCGGAGGTGTTACACTTTGGAACGCAAGGGTTGGTAGATATGAAAAAATTGGTGATCTGGACAATGCTCGGGCTTTATTCGAGGTGCATGACTGACAGGAACGTGAATTCTTGGATAACTTTGATTGCAGAGTATGCTCAAATGGACCTGCCTAATGAGGCAATTGTTTTATTTAGAAGAATGCAGCTTGAAAATATGGAACCTGGTGAAATTACTATGTTGGCTGCTCTCTCTGCTTGTGCTCAATTGGGAGCACTTGAGTTGGGAGAGTGGATTCATAACTATATGGAGACATATAAATTGTATAAAAATGTTGCTCTTAACAATGCGTTGATAGACATGTATGCAAAATCTTGAAAAATAGGAAAGGCTTTGCAGGTATTTGAGAACATAAAGAGTAAGAGTGTTATAACGTGAACTACAATCATAGCTGGACTAGCACTGCATGGTCTTGGAATAGAAGCCCTTGATATGTTTTCTCGAACTGAAAGGGCTAGAATTAGACCAAATGAGACTACTTTCATTGCCATAGTTTCTGCTTGTAGCCATGATGGCTTGGTTGAATTGGGTCGCTGGTATTTCAACATAATGAAATTGTGGTATGCAATTGAACCCAAGATTAAGCATTACAGTTGCATGATTGATTTACTGGGTCATACTGCTTACCTGCAAGAGGCACAGCAACTCATAAGGAGAATGTCATATGAGGCAAATGCAGCTATATTGGGCTCTCTTCTTAGGGTATTTCAACATCACGAAATGGCCATACTTTCTGCTTGTAACCATGTTGGCTATGTTGAATTTGGTCACTGGTTTTTCAACATCATGAAATTGTGGTATGGAATCGAACCCAAGATTAAGCATTACAGTTGCATGATTGATTTACTGGGTCATACTGGTTACCTGCAAGAGGCACAGCAACTTATAAGGAGAATGCCATTTGAGGCAAATGCAGCTATATGGGGCTCTCTTCTTGCGGCTTCTAATATTTATGGTGATGCTGAGCTAGGAGAAAATGCTTTGCAGCATCTGATAAAGTTGGAGCCCCATAATAATGGAAACTATGCAATTTTGTCTAATATATATTTATCTCTTGGAAGGTGGAATGAATCTGGAATTGTAAGAAAGGTGATGAGAGACACGGGTGTTAAGAAGATGCCAGGGTGTAGTTACATTGAAGTGAGCAACAGAGTTCATGAATTTATAGCTGGAGATGCATCCCATCCAGATTCTGATAGAGTCTACCAAATTCTATGCAAGATAAATGGGCAGTTGAGGATCGCTGAGCTTCTGCAAAATGAATTTCATGATTGCTTGAATTTGATGAGGATAGGATGTAATTCTACTTTCACTCATACAAGATGCTTTGATGGTTTATTCAGGACAACCACTTGGCATGTTATAACTCCACATCGAGTTTGTAAGTCCAAATCTAATGACCTTACAGTCGGATGGTATCTTTCATTTAGACCCGGATTCATTGCTGCATGTGATTAAAGAATTACGTCAGAATGGGATACCACAATATCAACTATTCGCTTTACTTGTGATTTGGTCTTGCATGAAGCTTTGGTGCATTAGACTGGCAACCCATCCACAGGAAGGTACGTTCTTGCTAAATGTTTCACTTCTGTAGTGCTGATTGCTTTTAATGAGTAGATGCGTCTTTACTCTCTTTTCCTTTCCTTACACTAGCCCACCATTCTATTTAACATTTTCAGACAGAACATACAAGAATTTGTAAGTTTTAAGAGAAAGAACTAAGAGTATTTTATGTCCATTCCTTATTTTGCTTTCATCGAAGCATGTGATTTATCCATATATAAATAAAGCGAACCTTTTAAAATTGAAATGTCATAAGTTGATAATTCTACATTCAGTTATTTAAGGATTATTACTTATCCATAGAACAATTTGTTTTTCTGCTGATCGTGATTAGAGTTCTTTTCTCCACTAAACAGATTCTCCAGTAAGCTGCTGAACCTTTTCAAATAACCTTCATTATAATAAAGCCTTCGTAGGTACAATTGTTATAGACGCCTTTTTAGGCAAGAAATATGCTAGGCGTGAACCAGCTAATTAGCTAATTTGTTCTTATCAACTATTTTGATTTTTATTGCCTTTGTAGTTTCTATCAGTTTCTTAAATTTAGGGAAGTCTATTTTTAATATGATTCTATTATTATGACTTTCCTATTATTGTAATAAAAGTCTCTATTTAAAGAGACAGATTGAATAAAATATAATCAAGTCTTATTTTCTCAAACGATTGAGATTCGGAA
>JAVXUL010000008.1:3996881-4022183 GCA_035590515.1 Trichilia minutiflora | reverse complement strand
GAAGCAGTACGCAGAATACCAACTAACCCTTCCATAGTTAAGAGAAATAAGTATGAAGAGAGTGGGTCCCCCTGTTGAACTCCTCTGGAATTAGGAAAAAAACCATGAGACTCTCCATTGATTCCCACTAAGTAGTAAGGGGTGGTAAGACAAGCCTCAATCTAGTCAACCATAATCTCTGGAATCCCTACAATTCACAAACCCATAAGACTGAAATCCCAGCTAACAGTGTTAAAAGCTTTTCGAATGTCAACTTTGATAGCACAGCGTAGAGGGTGCCTGTCAAGATGATAATCATGCAATAACTCCTAAGAAATCAAAATATTGTTTGAGATCTGGCGATTTGAGACATAAGCCGATTGAGCATTGCTGACTATCTCTAGAAGAGTGACTTTAAACCTATTTATAATCACCTTTGAAATACATTTATTTAACACATTGCAACAAAAGATAGGTCTAAAGTCACTTATCTTCTTGGGGTTCTTCACTTTCAGAATCAGAGCAATCCTAGAGGCATTCATCCTCCGAGGCATCCTGCAAGTCTGAAAGAAATATTGTACTACCGCAATCACATCAGGACCAATAATGTCCCAAGCTCTTTTGAAGAAAAGAGAGGTATAGCCATCTAGACCTGGCGCTTTGTCATTCGAAATGAAAAACATAGCATCTCTAATCTCATCATCAATCACCGGAGCACATAGCATAGGGATAAGGTTCTCGGAGATACGAGAGGGGAAACAACTCTCATCATAATGGGTATGAGGCTGTGGGGGAGCGGTGAAAAGATCTCTAAAGTACTGAACTGCCATCTTCCCCAAATTCTTTCTGCCTATAACTTTAGACCCGGTGTCATCCTCCAAGAAGTGGATCCTGCTCCTGGTCTGTCTATGGAGTAAGAATCTATGAAAGAATCGGGTGTTACGATCCCCTAGATACAATCATTGAATCCTGGACCGTTGTCTGTAGAAAGCTTCTTCTTCCTTACATAACTGAAAATAAGTATAGGCTCTCTCTCTTTCTCTGGCAATATAGTCAATAGACGAAGGGCAAGAATCCAGATTGGATTGAGCGAAAATTCACTGAGCTTTGGCATCCAAAACCCTCCTTCTAATGTGGCTATGATCTCTGATATGTATAAATTTAAGCTTCTTTTTCAATAAGCCCAACCTCTTGGTAAGACGGAACATAGGATCATCAATAACCTGACTACACCAAACATCCCGAACAATATCCAAGAAATCATCTCTGTCAGTCCAAAAGTTTAAGAATTTGAAGGCAGTAGCCTGTCTAACTGGAGCCTCACCTAAGCTGAGAACCGAGGCACTATAGTCTGAAATATCTCTAAGAAAGATTGCATAGAGAGTGGCAAGCCATAAAGAGATCTAAGGGCAGTTACAAAACACTCAATCTAGCTTCCAGAGAATGGTGTCATCATTCAGTCTCCCATTATGCCAAGTGAATCTATGGCCCTGGAAAGGGACCCGGATTAACTCAGCTTCATGAATACTTCAACTAAAATCATCCATATAGGCTGGCCAGTCCTCTGAACCTCCTGCTCTATCAGACAAATCCAAAATAGCATTAAAATCGCCTAAAACAAGCCAAGGAGTCTCTGAAAAGTGAGAAGCTGCGGAGTATAAAGAATCCTATAGTATCCTACGACCCGCTGCATCAATGTGGCCATAAACAAATGTCACAATAAACTCTAACCCATCCAAATGTCTAGTGACTAGGCAAGTAATCTCCTGAGGTGTAATATGGAGTGTGTGAACATTATATAGCCTCCAATCCCAACAAACTACAATGCAGCATGCCCAAGAATCAACTGCACTAAAAATATACTTTCAATCCGAACAAACTAAAGGAACAACCCTGTGAAGCTGCGAAGAATCAACCTTTGTCTCTAATAAACCAATTAAACTTAAAGAATACTTGGAAATCCAGTCCTTAGTTGCTCTCTGAGTGTTGAGGCCATTGAGACCTCTCACATTCTAACTTCCTATCATTGGAAATTGGAATGGATAAACTGAAGCTACAACTGGCGACGGGGCTTAGCCCCGCCCCTCCTATTCCTGCCCACTGGTTGTCTATGTGTTTGAATACTATTGTCCAAAGCCTCGAGGCTATCACTAGCTGTGGGAATCTCAACTATAGTATTAGTGGTGCATTGTAAAGGTGCATCCTTCCCGCCCTTACCAATCTCTTCATTTCTACACACCAGGTTAGAAGCAAGGTCCTCCCTAATTTCTGTCAAATCATGAGGGAAGACTGAAGTAGCTTGAGGGTCATTTGGCTCAGCATTTTCCAACTCTGGGGTAGAATTCCCCTGGACTGGAATATCCTGAAGCTGCTCTAAATGATTTTCTGAATGGATTGCGGGTGTCCACTTAGGGACATCTGGTGGGATGGGTTCCTTACTGAAGGTAGAGTGTTCCTTCTCAAATTCACCTCCTGTACCTGTCCTGGCTGTCTCAACTGAAATCAAATTCTCTCGAGTCTCCAGATGAGTGCAAGTGTGGCCAAAGGAGCAACATGTAGGGCATCTTTTGGGCTTCCATTTGTAGTCAATTCGGATTGTTTTAGAGGAAGAGAGGCTGCTTTCAATTTCAATTTGCTCTATATACGGTTTGAAGGCATCTACCTCTACACAAATTCTGGCAAAATTTAGACGGCTCCCCTCATGAGTCATGGGATCACAGAACAGTGGCCTACCTATCACACTGGCAATGTAACTCAGACCCTCCTCGGTCTAGAAAGGTAATGGCAAATCAAAAATCCTCAACCACAACGAGATTTTAGAAATTTTGTGACGATCAAATATGAATTCTGTGTGCCACTGTTGTAGAACAATATCTCTACTGTCAAACATCCTTGAACTTTCTGCTAAGATTGCATGAGCATTGGCCTCTGAAACAAATCTGAAAATTAAAAAACTATCTGCTGTCATAACGTGTTCGAGGCCTCTGCCTCCCCAAGCACGCAATGCAATTGACTTGGCAACTAAAAAAGGCATAGAATAACCCGGAAAGAACCCAATAAGGCATTGCTTCCACTTGTCACAACCGTCTAAAGCTGAATCAGGGATTCTAATTTTTGGAGTAGAATCAAAAGAGTCGTGATCAACGAAATGCAGACTAAAATTAGAATTCAAATTAGTTACCCGAATTTTGTCTGCTTATGTTACCCGAATTTTGTCTGCCCATAATGTTGAGGAGGAAGAATGGACTCGAAACTGTTGTTGTTGCTTGCAGGAATGAGCCTTCGAAATGTTGTTTTGAGCAGTGTGGGAGCTTGGAATTTCTGGTGTGCCGAGCATGGCTGTTCGCTGGAGGAGCTATCCCTAAACCCTAAAACCTAAAACCTAAAAAACCCTAAACCTTAAAACCTTAAAATCTTAAACTCTAAACTCTAAACACCAGTTATATAAAAGGAAATTCGTTGCAGATGAATTTCGTTCATTTGTTTTTGTAAGTTTATTTTAAATGTTTTTGTAGTATTATTCTTTATATTGTAAATATATAAATGTAACAAGGTTACTGGTCTGTTAACTGGCAAAGGCACGTCTTCTTTTGGGGTGAGGAGGAAGCTTGATTTTAATCTTGCTTTACTAGCACTGGTACTAGGCCAAGGAGTTATTGTGAAAGCTCACTGCTTGCGATGTTATAGAAGAACAACATATTCTTGCATCTCTCTCTATTACTTTTAAAATTAAAATTTGAGTATCATTTTTTTCTCAAAGGCATAGATTGCCTCTATTGTTATTATGCTATTATATGGATAGAAAATCCAGTATATGGATAGAAACATAGCTACATCGATATCCCAACCATTAGGATGCAGACCAGACTTGCTTCCTACAACAGCATCCAAGGAGAAACTTTTCAATAAAAAATCTTATTCAATTAATTTTTTAGGTATGAACTGATATATTAAATAATAATTATACTATATATTATCCAATTGAATACGATTATTAAATGATTTTATATAAATTTTAAAAACATTTATTAAATATGAATTATTAATGTATAAAAAAATTCAGTACAGATCTAACTTTACTCCTTTCCTTTCAACTTTAGTTTTCCAATATGGAGATTGAAAGGAAACTTAACATGCATTCATCTATTTACTGGTAATTTCAAGTCAAGGGCGCATGACTTCAACCTTATTCTTCGTTATATTTTGAATGAGAACGAAGGGAGTAGAAAATAGCAGAAACACAACTAACACAATTGTCACCCTTGATCAAACATCAATTCTGTAGCAACCTTGAACAACCAATTATTTGTTTCACCAACCACATGAATCATAGAGATTTCATCTTTGAGGGGGGTCCACTGTCCTAACATTTGCTCCAGTCATTCCTTGGATACGATCTTTGGTGATCTCCACGAAATGGCCCACTATTTCGTGAAACTGCTTCAGCCCTGACAGTGGGAGTATGATGGAGGATCGATCTGAACCTGCAACCTTCAATTTTTTGACACCATTGCATAACTCATAAGTCAATATACATTGGGAAACTTCAATAACAATTAATTTTTAAATTCTAGAAAAGATAAAACTAAATCAAATATTAAAAATCTTCTGTTGTCTCACCTCAGATATTCTCAAGAAATGACCTCTGTTATTGCTCCCAAGATCAAAGAAGAATTTCTTTTGATCAGCTCTGATTACCTTTGAAACACCCATGTTACCAATTTCGTCTTGTCCTGGCAATTCAACTGATCTGTCTACGTTCAGTTCAGAAGCAGGGGCAGGTTGACTGCTACGACCAGATATAAAACCAGCCCCTACATCATCTGAAAGATCAACTAGACGTTCTGACTGCTCAGAACTTAGCTGTTTTGGTGTACATGCAACAAGGTGTAGGACAACAGAAAAAACAGAAGTAAGACCTATGATAAAAGCAAGAAATATCTATATTAATTGTAGAATAGGAAAGCAAGGAGATTATGCATGCAATACAAGGACACCTGATTGGGTAGAATGAAAAGGGGTGATGCTTCATTTATCTCCGCCAAAATGTTCCTGAATGCTGCCCACCCTTCATCTCGTGAACTTCCAGCAGGAACAATAATCGTACTTCGGTTTCTAGTAATGGATGCCTCTGATACCTGCAGAAAGAAGTTTGTGATGAGATAAATTTGGTAGAACAAAGATAATCTAACCCACAAATTGGCCTCCACCATGATATAATTTTAAGTTGTCCATAGACAAAACAAGAAAAATGATATATTACAAATACCAAGAACATAGTTAGTGTACGAAAACATCCGAGACCATGATTTGATTTATAAACGGACGAATAAAATAAAAACAGTAGAAGATCTAACTGGCTAACCACAGTCAAAAGGAACTGCACTACTCTTCATGCATTTCCTCCTCCCTATATTGTAATATTTTTAATACATTATGTGTAGCCATGATTAATAAGTTATTGCAGATACTCTTTATAAACATACTAAGAAAGACCATCTAATTCCCCTGACAAGGTCAATTAAAACTATCTAATTGTTTCAGCTATACCAACCTATTTCTTCAGAAACTGGTAAATACTTCTGCTACAAAAAAGGGTTATCATAAGAAATGCTCAATTTTTTGCATTCTTGCTACGGTCAAGTGATCCTCTTCAGGGAGTTTTCCATTAAGTTGTTTAAACCTAGTGGATAGCAAGAAAACATCAAGTTCCAGATCATTTTCCAGTAATTTATTAGTCAATCATCATTTCGTCCTAAGGTGATTTGAGGAAACAGAAGGGGCTTTCGTTTTTCACAGAGATGACAAAGAAACAGGGTTCAATCAAGTAGCTATTTCTTCTTGATACAGGTTTGCCAAAGAAGAAAGGTAATCCAAAGAATTTGTAATAAGGGAAACAAAATCAATCAATATTAATGATCATGCTACAATAACAAGACAAAGCCATTTGCTTGATTCAAGGGGAATAAATCGACACAAATACACACTCTCACTATTTGATGTAACTGGATGCAGCATGATTATGAAATCTGATAAAATAACAAAGATACTGTAACAAAATGAAAAGGAAAGGATCAATGACCAGAGATCAAGAATAATAAAAATAAAATCAATAGATTTCAAGAGTAGTTTTGATAGATTTATGGGAGACCAAAAAAAAAACGTGATGACAATATTATACAAAGAATTGCTAAGAATTGAGCTTTCAAACAAAACAGAAGCAGAATGTGCAGGTAAAATTGAAGTCTAATCCACTTTAACCCACTCCACTATATATGTTAACTCATATAAAGCTTTTACAAATTAAAAATCAGCATCTCAAAACTTCTCAATATTCCTCATCATTTTCTCTTCTGAATCCCTCTCATACATCTTATAAAACTAAGCATGACATTGAGATACAAAATGTTCTCATTGTAGAGGTGTCTAACAGGCTGGGTCGACCAGCGAACCGGCCCGACCTAGCCCGTCAAAAATTGGACCCAAACCAGTCCGGTGAACTATTCACACGGGCTAGACCGGTTCCAGATATTTGGAACCGGCAACTCGGCCTGAAACCAACCAGGCCCGTATGGCCACTGACCTGGCGGGTTGAACCGGCGGTTCGGACCAGTTCAACCAGCCGAATAAAATTAAAAAAAAAAGAAGAAAAGACCGCAACCCACCGGTTCACTGTCCCGGAACCAGAACCGTTTCTGAACCGGAACTGGCCCGAACCGGCCCGTTACTATTTACTTTCCGGTTCCAATAAATTCGAACTGTGGAACCAGCCCAAACAAGCCCGTTATAGCTACCGATTAGGGCCGGTTTCACCCTTTTCAGTTTTCTGACCCGGCCCAAAACCGCTGGGTTGGGCCCGATAGACACCATTATCTCATTGGAATCCATTTAACTAGTAAATATGCCAATTCAAATATTTTGACCAGACACTAAGTGGTTTGCAGACCAGATTTTACTCCAATTGACCTCCTACAAGTAGATATTTAGTACACATGTTAAACAGTCCACTGAATGTAAAGGATTGTAATTTCCACAGAATTATAATCTAATAGGTTTTAGAAAACACAAATGTCAAATCTTCCTAATATCGTAATACATCAAAAATTCTCGAAAAGAGCTTCCTAAAATCAAAGAAATGAAGTATTCTTAATATCCCTTTGACGACTAGATCTACTAAAACTAAACCTGGAAACGTAATCAATTGATTGTTTATCTCAAAAGTTAAATTGATTATGGATCTTCCATGAAATGCTCTTTGAGACATTATGAGAAGTTCGCCAAACCGCACCCTTATCATTCAGTGATTAAACTAAATAACCATAATTAAATCTAAGGAACCACATTTACCCCAGACAGATTTGATATTGAAAAGGGAGTATTGTTTGATTTCAAGCATGAGATAGTACTAAATTTCAAAGAAGTCTCAGCATCACAACTAAATTTTTAGATTTCCATAATAACTATATTAATGATGAAGCCACTAGATAATAGATAAGTGTAATGAGATCTTGGAGACTTGGGGCTTGACTGGGTACATCAATTTCTGCTGCTTGAAGAATTCATCCTCAAATTTACAAGGCAGAGACAGAAAAGGACTTTTATGTTGAATAAAGTGGAGAATATAATTGATGTTTTCTCACGAAAAAATTTGATGGCGTACTCTAATCAACATGGAAGTATAGAACTAGATTCTGATATGAATGTCCAATTGACTTTCAAAAGAACTCCCATGAAAAAGATCAATTTTAACTCAATTGGAATAGCGAGGCCTCACAAAATAAGATATCTAACCTAGGAATTAGTTGGCTGCGGGAAGAACAATCAGTCAACACTGATAATTTGTGAGATTATCATGAATGAGATACTGCTTAAATTCTTAAGAAATTTACACACTCCAATATTAATTCTACAGTAATTTAATATGTAAAAGTAAATTAAGGAAAGTTAATATTAATTGAACATATTGGATCATAGATGCCTCTTAGCAGCTCAAACTAGGGCTTGACTGGTTGCTTCACTACCAGAATCAATTCCTAATAAGACCGGACTACAAAAAGATCACTTTTGTCTCTATCCACATCCAGCACCTTCTGAAATCTTCACTAACTGCAAAATCGTCATTTGGAATTCAGTATTTACTTTGATAGGGCATCTAAGTAATCCCCACCTAAGAAACCTCAAAATGATTTTTGAAGCAATCATTAATTGTTTGAAAAAGCTTTTCTGCCAGACTAGTGAAAGGAGATATAAAGGAAATTCAAGATTTAAATTAACTTTTTCCAAAATTTAAAGTTTTTCCAAGACTGGTATAAAATATTGAAGTATCTTTTTCCTTTCTTGCACAAGAACCTAGATCTTGCTACAGCAACCTCTTCAAGAAAAATCTTTTAGCATACATAAGCCTAGAACAAAAGGTTTGAAGCCTATAATAATGACCTCACTTAAGAGATCTATGAGATTATGAGAGAAAACCATTGAGCCAAACCAGGCTGCTACATTCAGTGGTTAGAAACTTAGATGTGCTGCCGATTCCTGTTTAAACTTTAATTTCCATGATATTTGTTTTTTGTTGACAAAAAACCAATTAAAATTTTAACCATTTAAAAGTTTTAAGTCAAAGTAAATACTACTTGAGTATAATCCTTGTACCAATTCGACCAGTTAAAGGGTTCAATCTAGCACGGTTAGTTGGATACATGAGTAAATTGAGTTTTGTGAGGCCATTCCTCCTACATGAACAGGTCTAATGAATCATGATGTTTACTAAACAAGTACAGCAGGGCCTATATACAAGTGTAAATATGTTTGCCGGTAAAATCATTTTGCTAGCACAATTAGAGCTTCTTATACTTTTTCCAAGGCCATCTTATGTTTAAAATTGTTCTTACTCCTAAGCAAAGCTAAGAATATGTTTTTCCATTGTTGATTTTCTAACAGTCAAGTTAAACTAACTTTGAGATTCACAACACAGTAAGTGTAGTACCATTAATTCAAAGTGGTTCACATGTTTGTTGATTACATGAAAGTGCTAATAATTTGTTTCTCTGTATTTTATCCAAAAAGATAAAATTTTTCAATTAAGCTGATGGAAGAATTGAGAAAAGGCCTCAAGTACGCAAATAGAAAATGGCCAATCAAATCTATTTCAAGAAAAGTGAATCCAGGAAATCAAAACCGGAAAAAAATGAATAAGCATGCAGGAAGCACCACAGAGAGTGCAGTCTCCCAGACAGAATAAGCAAGATGTAACTACATGTGGCAACTGAAATAGTTTAGATTTCAGAAGCTAATTTGGAGCAAACCTGAACAACCTAACGCAAGATGTAACTATAATGCACATGTTTGACAAGAAAAATTAATCAAAATGCAACCATGAAATGGTGCATTTCGAAGGAAGAGGAAAAAATAACAAATCCTCTCGTTGGAGGTGTGAGAAGTTGAGCATAGTTTATCTCTACAAACATGAAATTTAGTGAAAAGAGTTTTTTGTGTAGTTTGAGAACAAACGGAGACAAAGTGATGCAAAGGGATAATAGATTGTTCAGTAGCTTACTGTTGGCCTTACATTTTTTTTGTTGACCTTAAAAGATTTAAACTAAACTGCAACCCTTAAAAGGTTTAAAATAAACTTTTGAAGTAACATATGAATATCCAAGCAACAAGCAAACAATATCCGAAAGATAATTGGTCAGAGAAATGTTAAAATAATGAATAACTGTAACATCGTTGCTCTTGTAAAATTTACGTAGAAATAATAATCAAATTATGGACGCTAAGAAACTAGAAAGAGCAAACTGGTTTTCAGATTTAATACTTATAACAAAAGACATTACGTTCATATTTTGAACAGTCATATAAGCAATTCTTACAAAAGCGAACTTAGATATGCAGAGTTCAGTTACTATACGAATAGCAGTGACTCAATTTATACGCCCAGTTCAATGAAAGGGAAACATAACAATATAGGATTAAAAACAAGCATAATCGAGAAAGTCAGAATTTATGAGAAATGTTACCTTCAAGAAACGACCTCTCCTGTTCTCACCAATGTCAAAGTAAAATACCTGTCGAAAAAAAGCGGTTAGTAAAACACGGACACTTACCGAAGAACAGATAAACGAAGAAGAAGGTTGTTGCCTTGGTGTCGAGCTGTAATTCCTTGCTGAAGAGTTCGTGATCATCTGAATTGACATAGTAATTAAAGAGATCGAGGAACCAAGAAATGCCAGAGAATGGAACGATGATAGTGGACCTAGTGGCTGAAGTCTTTTCGGAAATTTTCAAGTAACGGCCACGTGGGTTCTCTTTGAGATCGAAGTAGAAAAGCTTGTGCTCAACTTGTAAAGTTTTGCATACGAGCTCCACGTCATTCCCTCCACCGCCACCGCCACCAACGCCACCAGCACCACCACTACCTCCTCCGCCGGAATTCCCTTCCATTCTATCAATAATAATACAATATTAATCTATCACGCTGTGTACAAAACCAAAAAAAAAAAAAAAAAAATCTTTCCCTTACGAAGAAGAGTAGGTAAACTATTAAAAGGAGATCAGATCTGAAAGATAAATTAAAGTGGGGTTTGTATTATTGTACAGCCATGTTGATGTTGGTCAAGAAAATGGTTGTGGGTATTAGAGATTACGAAAGGCGGAGGATAATGGGAATTGACTTAGTACTAACTAGTATTTCTCTTCCCATATCCATGCTCTTATTTTGAAAAAAATATATTATTTTCTCTAATAAAAACTTGCTATGTTCATTACAATGGGATCACTACAGTACTTTCCGCTGCAGTAATTTTATTATATGATTGATTTCTACGGACTGGATCCATCTAAAACCAAAGGACCCAAGTCAAAACTCCTCGGTCTCGATCGCATTATATCTTTTTCATCTTCTGACTGACGAGCAATTACTTACATAGCAACACTTTTTAACCTCCGCCGAGTCCAAGCTTGGTGACATCTAAACAACAAACGCGCTTAGCCTATCTCTTCACCTTCGAGGAATCATTCTTGGGCTTTGTGCCCCTTTTACTTGCTAATCATTTGCTAAGGTAATGTTTAAGTAATACCAGAATCACAAGTACATTTTTGTCTCATCTTATTTACTAAAATTTTATTATTGAGAAGCTAGTTATATTTAGTACACTTGACACAGATAGGTTAAAGTCGTACACAGAGAAAGATAAAAAGATCGCACTTTTCTCTTGAGCATAAGACTTTAATAAGGATGATTTTTTTACATCAATTCTCTCTTGGGAAATCAGTATCACTTTCCTCTTTACTGATACACAAACGTCTCTTAAGTACAACTATTAGAGAGCTGTTTAGTTTGCTAAAACGATGCTCAAACCTCAAACACATATATGAAGCACATGGATTTATGATGGTTAGAGGCCTTGATCAAGATAATCTTCACCTTAGCCGATTTATTGACATCTGCTCTTCTTTGGGCTTTTCCGATTATGCGTATTCAGTCTTCACCCACAAAATCCAACCAGATGTATATCTACATAATACGATGATCAAGGCTCTCTCCAACACGGAATTTCCGTCGAATGCTATTGTTGTTTACAATAAAATTCAAGCCAGCTGCTTGCGACCAGACAGTTATTCGTTCCCTTTTGTGTTAAAGGCGATTGTTAAGTTATCAGCGATTGAAATTGGGAAAGAAATTCATTGTCAAATCATGGGAATTGGGTTAGACTCAGATGTTCACGTAGTTACGGCTCTTGTACAAATGTATGCTACATGTAAATGCACTTTGGATGCCCGAAAACTGTTCGATGAATTGAGCCAGAGAGTTGGAGATGTAGCACTTTGGAACACGATGATTGTTGGATATGCAAAGGTTGGTGATCTGGACACTGCTCGGGCTTTATTCGAGCGCATGACTGAAAGGAATGTGATTTCTTGGACTGCTTTGATTGCAGGGTATGCTCAAATGGACTTGCCGAATGAGGCAATTACTATATTTAGAAGAATGCAGCTTGAAAATGTGGAACCTGATGAAATTGTTATGTTGGCAGCACTCTCTGCTTGTGCTCAATTGGGGGCACTTGAGTTGGGAGTGTGGATTCATAACTATATAGATAAATATGGATTGTATAAAACTGTTCCTCTTAACAATGCATTGATAGACATGTATGCAAAATCTGGAAAAATTGGAAAGGCTTTGCAGGTATTTGAGAATACGAAGACTAAGAGTGTTATAACATGGACTACGATGATAGCTGGACTAGCATTGAATGGTCTTGGAAGAGAAGGCCTTGATATGTTTTCTCGGATGGAAAGGGCTAGAATTAGACCAAATGAGATTACTTTCATTGCCATCCTTTCTGCTTGTAGCCATGTTGGCTTGGCTGAATTGGGTCGCTGGTATTTCTGCATCATGAAATTGAGGTATGGGATTGAACCAAAGATTGAGCACTATGGTTGCATGATTGATTTACTCGGTCGTGCTGGTTACCTGCAAGAGGCTCAGCAGCTCATTAGAAGAATGCCATTTGAGGCAAATGCAACTATATGGGGATCTCTTCTTGCGGCTTCTAGTATTTATGGTGATGCTGAGCTAGGAGAGCATGCCTTGCAGCATCTTATAAAGTTGGAGCCCCTTAATAGTGGAAACTATGCAATTTTGTCTAACATATATGCTTCTCTTGGAAGGTGGAATGAATCTAGAATTGTGAGAAAGGTGATGAGGGACACGGGTGTTAAAAAGATGCCAGGGTGTAGTTACATTGAAGTGGGCAACAGAGTTAATGAATTTATAGCAGGAGACAAGTCCCATCCAGATTCTGATAGAGTCTACCAAATTCTACACAAGATAAATGTGCAGTTGAGGATTACTGAGCTTCTGCAAAATGATTTTTATGAACTGATCGAATTCAATGAGGATAAGAGCTAATTCTACTTTCATTCATACAAGATGCTTTGATTGTTAATGCAGGACAACCACTTGACATGTTATAACTCCATAACAAGTTTGTAAGTCCAAATCTAACGACCTTACAATCAGATTGTATCTTTCTTTCAGACCCAGATTCATTGCTATATGTGATTAAAGAACTATGTTAGAATAGGATCCATTTTTTCTATCCTAATATCAGCTATTTGCTTTCCTTGTGTTTTGGTCTTGCATGAAGCTTTGGTGCATTGGACTGGCAACCATTTATAGGCAGGTACGTTCTTGCTAATTCTGTCGTGCTGATAGCTTTTAATGAGTATATATTGCTTTTATCCTCTTTTCCTTTCCTTATACTACCCCACCATATATATTAAGTATTAACATTTTCAGACAGAGCATACACAAATTGGTAAGTTTTAAGAGAAGCACTAACAGAGCATTTCATGTCCACTCCTCATCTTGGCTACATTGAAGCATGTGATTTATCCATTTATAAATAAAGAGAACCTTTTAAAATTGAAGTATCATAAGCTGATAATTCTGTATTCAGATTACTTATCCATCAAGCAATTTATTTTTCTATTCTTACCAATAGCTTTATGTGCATTTGTCGTTTTCTGTTGGTCATTGTTACTAGATACTTGGCACCGGGCAAATGAATTTTTCTGCTGATCCTGATTAGAGTTGTTTTCTCTAATAAACAGATTCTCCAGTAAGCTATTGAACCCATTGAAATTACCTTCATTATCTTAAAGCCTTGTTAGGTAGAATGCTTTCTCATAAGTGAGTCTTAAGCTAGGTTAAATTATTCTTGTAACTGGAAACAGAATTTTGCATAGAATGAGATATCATATGTTGACGAGTAATGCTCAAGAAAGAATTTCTTTTCTGCATAACCTCTCAAAGAAAGCCAAAATAAAAGAAGGCTGTATAAATTGAGTGTTGGCAACTCTCTTCCAACATCTGACATCTGCAGTTAAGATAATGCTGCTTGACTACAAAATTCATAATTTATTCGACATAACGATTGCCATTGTACAGAATGGACCAATAACTTGAGGTTTCAAGCATCATGCCAAAATATCCCCAATATTTTTCTGTATAGAGAAATTTAGACAACTCTACTACACAAAAATAATATGGAAAGCAGATACATGAATGTATTATGTATGTGAACAAAATATCAGTTCAGCCTTCCTGATATATCTCCGTATTCTCGTCCTTATCATAATTCTTTTCACGGAGAAATCCAGCCACATGGATTGGCACAACACTTCTCTATGCCTTTTAGATGTAGCAAGGAAATTAGATTGTTCATCCTGTATAATTAATTACCCAGATGTGTACATGTTGCATTTAAGCTATTCCCTTATGTATTGGAGGGAAGAATGAGAGAACAGAGAATATGTAAGCATTCGTGACCATTATGCCAGCATCTCCAAATTGCTCACCTTCTTTCTGTCCTTCACTAGAATCACTTCAAAGCATCAGACCTTGGAAGAAATCATGGTCAAACCCTAAGTCATAGAATCCCAATCCTAGAAGAGCACTGGCACATAATATCTGAGCCTTGTGCTTCAGGATGCAACATATTCCTGCACAACATAAAATAAAAGCAAATTGTAAGATTGTGAATCTGACAAGTTAGATAAAAGGATTATAAGATGTTAGTTGTTTGTGGGAGCTTCATATATTGGCTCGTAACTTGATTTTGAATATTCTGACCTTCACTCTGCGTAATTCCTTGTGATATGATGTATGGCTTATTTAGATCCTTCTGATTCACTTCACTTATAAATAGAGTTCTTTGGGATCTCAGTTTGAGAGGACCAGATATTGTCTCTAATGGAGAAAGTTGAGAAGAAGTTTGGTTCTCTTTATTTTCTTTGTCTTTTACACCCATCTCTGTAGAGATTTGTTGACAGCGTGATTCCAGTTCCGATATTGAGAAAGAAACACCAGAATCTCCTTTTGAGTCAATGATACTCTCATCTGACTCAGATGGAGAAAAAGTGTACACACCGTTCTTTATCATGCTATCTAGACAACACTTTTCACCTTTTACCGGCTGTGTTATAGATTCAATGATACTATCATCTGATTCAGATGGAGAAAAAGTGTAGGTGCCATTCTTTATCAGGCTATATGGACAACACTTTACACCTTTTACGGGCTGCATTATAGACATGTGGAGTTCATCATCATCTTTATATTGATTCAGTCTACCACAGTACCTGTCAGCTAGGGAAGGATTGCTCGATGCATTATCATCTACTGAAGAGTCATCTCCAAAATCTTTCATTTCCGTCATTGTTTGGCCTTCTCTTACATGAGATGATGATATGAAATCCAGTCTTGAGTCCATTTCAAATAAATCCTTCAACATTGTTTGTGGTTTTGCAGTAATTATTTCTGATATGGTCACTTCATCTCCCTTGACATCAAGTGTCTTCTTCATTTTATTGTGGTTGACAGTATTTTCCATCAAAAACTCATTCGCAGGCATTTTAGCTTTACCTAATCTCTCTCCTGTGCTTGGTTCTCTTCTCCTATGTTTCTTCCCTGGGACTGGAATAGGTAGCATTCGCTTACTTCTGTAAGTGAAACCAATATTAGTTGGCTCATTTTTATGTAAAAGCCAATCATCAACCTTTGAAAATTTTTTGGAGTTAAATTTTTCTATCTTTTGACTTCTACATGCCTCAAGGTGACTAGGAGGAGCCCTTAGATGATTTGAAGTACTTTGTGATATGTCCTTCTCTACGAAAGCCACACTGTTGATATCACACTCCAATGTTTCTTGGCTGTATTCAGTTTCATAGTCCGCACTATTTTTCATTTTCAAACCGGCCAAAGATCTTGAAATACTGCAGTCCAAGTTATATTCTGAATTGTTTTTCACAGGGAAAGTCACAGACTCAGCACGATGAGACGATGGCCTTCTTCTCCTCCCAGGGGCTTGTTCTTTTCCTTCTGAAGTAAGAAGAACCATTCCAGACTTACTTCTGCTGCAAAAAGTTGGCCTCATAAATCTTGGTAATTGTGACAAAGGAGCAGCTGTGAGATCCGCAATCTTGTTCTTGTTTTTAAGATTAGATATTGGCTCTTCAACAGACGAATGGGAAACTTCAAGTTGCTCTCCAAGAGAACGAGCAGGCATTGTCAGGGTGTCTAATTTCTCATTTAAGTCTTCAATCTGTACTCTAACTCTTAGTCGCTCTTCTTCAATCTTTTTCACCTGTTGCTGTAAGTTTCTCATTGAAACTTCTTTCTGGTCTCTTACTTCCTGTATATAAATTGTTTCAACTTACTGATAGCAATTGAAATGCAGAAGTCAATATTAACGAGGGAGAGGACTTTATGCTTCGGTTGAGGAGATTATCTGAGATGGCAGTTCTAGCAAATTAACCAGGTAATGCGCCTAATTATTGTGGTTAAAGAAAAAGAAAATGTCTTTAATTGGAGTTTTGACGTAGACCAATTATTATTTGTTGTTTCTCTATGTTTTTTATTTTGGTCATTTCTTTTGGTATCAGAATGATTGTTTATAACTGTCTATCCTATTTCTTCTCCAAGTTTGTGCATAAAGAAATACTCTAGAAACAGGTTCGTGACAATAAATTACGCATGAAAATTTATATTTACTTAGCAAGTGCATGATAAGTGGTTTTCTAGTCACTAGAATGTTTTTTTCCAATCTAAAAGGTTTGCAAATTTGATGACTTGAATTCGTTTTGATTTATGATAAATAATTTAGCTTCACTGCAAAACCATGTAATTTAACCATATTTACCAGGATCAGGTGTCTTTTTCTATATGTCAAAAATCTAAATATCATTAACAAGTTACCCAGTTGTTTTTGTTTTAATTTTTTCAGGGCACAACAAATTTCCAAGTTAAGGGAATTATTTGAAGATATTATAAGAACATACAGCATTACATCTACTTACATCTGAATCCTCATGCCCTAGGTGAATGCTTTTCACCCTATTTGCAAAATTTAGAGTACATATTGTCTCACACAAATCTTCTTCTTTTGGGCTGACATGGACAAGCATCAATGTCTTTGAATCCTGACCTGGAGAAAAAAATTTCAACACAATGCCATGTGTATTCTACAATAATTAATTTGATCATATATTTATGCAATCTTATATAAAGACTTTAACTAGGAATAACTATCTTTATAAACCATGAAGAATTAATAGCTTTGTTTTGATTTGTTTGTAAAGCATATTTATAGGTATGAATGGAAATCTAGAGTTCTACCATTTGCATAGTACAAACTAAAGTAGGGAAGTTCTTGTTCTTCTGCCTGTATTATTTGATATGCATCTATTAAATAATAGAATATGTAATACTGTGAAGAGGAATACATTTACCAAGGGAGTCTTTAAGAACTTGTGTCAACTTGCTATTCCTGTCAAAAGTAACAACTTGTTAGTTAAGGTTTCTCTCTGTAATGATGGCGGAACCTTGTAAAAATCTAATCCTAACGGACTAAATGAGATCATCAGTAAGGATTGCTATCCACATGTATAAGCATGTTGGATCTCAAAGTCTTATTACATATTCGACAAGATTTTTTATTCCTGCATTTTTAGTTAAAAGAAACAGAAAGCAAAAAAGAAAAGAAAAGAAAAGAAAAGAAGTGTGGGAGGATACATGAAAATATCAGTCAATTTCTCATTTATTATCTTTCAACATCAAAGAAGTTAGGCACCTTTAGCATCATCTAGTTCCTAAGACTGGAATCTGATGGATTTAGAGATTGACTGCTTCTTCAGAAAAATTTAGATTGACATCACCAACTTTGCCCAATTCTCATTCCTTAGCTCTAAATCCATGTTACCAACCACAGTGTCATTTATTTTCGGTAGTCTTCTTGTTTATGTTGCATAAAATACCAAACAAAAAGCTTTTCATTAGTATCATTGCTATTAAAAAGATCTAGTACTGTTCCCCACAACTTGAAGGGAGGATAGGGCTATGAAAAACTGAATAACAGAAGTAATCTATGTAGCCAAGTTCTTTTTTTCAGGATGAACTTTGCTGAGTTGAGTTTCCTATTACCTGTAAGGTACATGGCGTTTTTTCCTTTGAAGAGCATTAATGACATCTCCAAGAGCTGAAAGTGACAAATTAATGGCTTTTCCTTCATCAAGCCTTCTCCCCCATGCTTTTGTTTTAAGCACACGCTCACTTCCCCCAAGGTCAATTAACCAAATTTTGTTTGTTTCCCTTCGCCTCTCAGGAGCATCAAAGCATGTTATTGATATGCGAATCATGCTGTCAAGAGGTAATGACAAAGAGGGACAGATTTAGAACACTAGATAATATTGTTGCAAATCATTAAGTAGTTTCTAAAATTGGCATCCAGATAAAGTGTTTTATAGCAAACAATGACTCTCAAGCTTCACTTATCTCTGTGATACCATTGTGATGTATTGTCTACCCTAATTCTGCTAAAAGTTTGTTAAATACTTACAAGCAGAAGTAGTTACCAGTGAGATCTGCTGGAAGTTGAATTTGAATTTGTAGAGGCAGTTGATCTGAACTGGCAACCCAATTTATACAGCCTCAAAGCTTGGTTGAAGTCGCTCACTTGGATTGTCACTAGGTTTTCAATTTCAATCCCACCCTTTAGATCTGTATGAATGGAAAGGCTGCAAATACAGGTCACAGATTTCTTTATTAAAAACATTCCTTTTACTACATAACAAAACAAATTCAATAGTTCAAGGATATTTCTCATCATGTGTGGACAAAGTGACAAGCATTTAATTTCAAGATATGCAAAATGGTGGATGTGTTAGTTGAAATTTAAACCAAAAAAATGCACTGTTTTGTTCTAAAGGTGGATTGGTGTTATTTGAACTTGACAAGACTGTAGGCATCAATGTTCTTGTAAGTTCCTTTTACTTCACAAATTGAAGATGTAATTAGGACTAAACTATTAATAAGGAGATTAAATTCAATACTAAAATTAAAGCCATCGAAGCTATGGAGCCACTTTTATTAGCAAAAGCAATATAGCATTGTGCAAAGTCAATTGCAGACTCACCACGGTGGCCCTGGATCAGTTGCTCTTGTTGGTTGAGTAACAAGCAAGTCTTTCAAATTTCCCAAGTAAATTTCAAGCATGCTGAAACTGATGAGAAATCCATGATTACTGTCCACTGCTTGCTTAAACAGTGCTTCAATTGCTCGGGGCACTATGCCTGGGGAATCTGGAGTACCTTCCTATAAATTATCAGTGAATAAAAGGTAGACTAAGAAAAGTTACATTGATTCTCTTGATTTTGGTAGAGATATACACATGGAATTCTAGGAAGGAGTTAATGTCACTAAGGTTTTGAATTACAATAAATGTTAGAAATAGCATGCACTAAGATATCAATTAGTTCTTAGTTGCAGTACTTTGAAGATAGATCAGCCTGATCAGGCTGCTGATTAACCCATATTTACTTTCCTAGAATATTTTATGTTACTTCTTGCAGTTCTCATGTCAGCAGGCACCCAGCACAAAAAGGTCCTTACCATCGTGTAAGTTTTTCCTGTCCCTGTTTGCCCATATGCAAAAATGCATGCATTGTATCCATCCAGGACAGATTTGATGACTGGTTCTACTTCTGAAAAGACTTCATCTGAAAACTTACAACTATCAAACTCATTTCATGTCTTATAACTGTATAATTCAAGCTGTTTCATCATAAGTTTACTTCTTCCTTTTTTTATATTTCAGGGCTATATGATGAGGAAAGGAACGAAATTACAAAGTGTTTATTCTTGAAGCACCTTGTGATAAACCAGAATGGAAAACTTTGTCAAAAGTGTAACTTTTACTCTTATTCTCATCAAGCTTCAGAAGAACATTGCTTGAATCGGAAGATATGACAGGTCCTAAATGTCCGAAATTCTCCCCCATTCTGATGGGTCTTATACGACAAAAGGCACGGATATTCCCTGCAGTTGAGACAAAATGGGCAAATAACTTGAATCATTTACAATGTTTTTTCTGGTTAGGTGCTACAAAGTATTGGATGACATCCTGATTTTGACACTCAACCTTCATTGTTAAGCTCACTCTGTGAGTTCTAAGTTGACTGCAGCTTGATCATAATTTTTAGAGGAAGAATAAAAGTTTCTATGCAACATTCTGTGATATAAATTTCATACTTTGTATTGAAATTGATGATTACTAATTCCAAGTTTCAGATAACCAACCTTTCAAATCTAAAAATTCATTTAGGACCTGCCTTCTCTGTATGTTCAGTTGATTTATGTACTCAGATAAAGCACCAAGTTCACCTGTTGACAGGCAAACAAAACAAAGGAGGGGAAGAATGAAAATTATTGCTGTCAAAATGAAGTAGTGCTTTAGGATGCTACATTACTTGCAAGTTCACATTCACTAACGGAAAACAGCTGTATGAAGGCAAAGTGTATGGTTATATTTACATATACCAAAGCAAAGTGGGTACCTTTTATTTCTGATATGGCAGTTCCCGAATCAACGTGTTTGACTTCAGAAGAACTCCCTGTGTCTGAATCTTTTTGTTTTCTGTCAGTAGATGATTTTTCAGATGGTAGGTTTTTAACTATATCACAAACCGATTTGACCCAGGCAGAAGTTAAATGTTCCTTTAATCCTAGCAGGGAATGAATTGTTTCAGCAAGATTCTGAACAGATTGCCTTGCATCCTTGTTCTTCATCTTTCAACGGTGATGTACTGAAGGCTTGTCCTACTTTTAACTTTTTCTGTTCTATTCCATGTTTGTAAACTGCACTATACGTTAATTTTACATTATAAGTATAATGGAAAGTAACTCACATTGTTCAGCTGAGTTTATGAGATGATGCGAACAAAAAATGCAGCACCATTTTCATTTCTGCAATGCATCAATGCACATACAGTGATATTTAGCGGCCCACTGTATACCTGCTTCTCAGAAAGGTGGCTTCAATCCGGCTAAGCAGCAGTCTCTTTCTGGTTTCATTGGTTTCTGTCAGTGATTTCTAATGTATTAAAACCTCAAACTGAGCTGTGAAGAACGTAAAACTAATGTGTGCAATCATTCTGGAGAAAAATAATATGATTTAAAAAAGAATTATCAATCGTTCTGCTGCAATGAATGAAAAATTCAAAGGAAGAATACCATGAAGTTAATTGCTCAAAGGTTTACTGCTGCATTGCTTCAAATCTCCTGCATATTAGCTAGCTAAATTGGAATCTCCAAACAAGTAATCCTGGAACAAGACTTGGTCAGACAGAGCTTCAAACTTATGTGAGTCAAAAACTTTGAATCAGTAGAAGCCTTGGCCGCTAAGAGTATTGAATTCAATTATATAATCAAAATTCAACCCAAAAGAAAGAGAGAAATATGATAGTTGAAATTTAACAAATAATTCAATGCTCAGGACGGAATTTATGTCACTGCTAACATGTTGAAGAAGAAAAAGAAGGAAACCCTGCAATCATCCAAAACTCATATTTATTTATTTAAATATGAATTTTTAAAAAATTCCATCTCTGAAATTCCATGTGAAAGCATCAAGTAAAACAACATTTCTTCCATTTATTATACAGATAATTTATTCTCAGAATCTACCTTCTTGACAAAATACTACATTTTTTTTTTGCATGATGATGATGAAGAGTTGGCCCGTCTTCAGTAGCAGCAGTATGCAATATTGATTATTTTCTTCGACATGTTTAGAGTAAAAGTTTCATCTTCACTGTTATTTTCTCCTTTCTATACCATTAATGACTCCTATTTGCAGCTCACCAAACGCGACCTGTTCACAATCTCTAAACTGTCCAACAATAATTTTTTATTGTCTATGTTTGCAATCGACGCCAACATAGACCTATCAAATGGACCAAAGAAAATTATCTTTCAACTTTCGATAATGACTCAAACAACAGGAAATTAACAATATTTATGGTACTGGTTTTTTAATCATGTACCATGAATATTTGGGAAACAACATTTCGTAAATCTCTTTGTAACCCATGTTACCCAACCTCTGACAACATTCATTCGATGAGTTGATCATAATTTAGAGCTCCCAAAAATTGGTCAGTGATCAAGAAGGATAGACTACATAATTTATTGAATTAATAGTTGGTGTCGACTTGGTAGAGTCAAAAGCTCCATTTCTAAGCATGTGAAATTCTTAAAAATTGTGGGGATCTAAGAGTTAATAATTTATCAATAGGATCAAATGGGAAATGTTTTTTACTAGAAGTAAAAGATGATAAATATTGATGGTTATAAAATAACATGGATACAAGATCTTTTAATACCAGAGACTTGTTCTCACGGGGTTACAATAATGGTTGCTATTAATAAAAGATTTGTTTTTTTACTTTGTAAAATTCAAATTTTGAAGTCATCCATTGTTATTTAGATAATAACTAAACGCATACCATGCACGTAACAACTGGTTAGAATATTACAAGTGATTGTTTATGGTGTAAATTACTATTTCTCTTTATTTTTTATTTAATATCTAGTTATCTTTTGTTTGTTTTGTTTTTAAATTACCCAATACTCTACTCTTTTCTTATTTTATTCTCATAAATTGTAATGTTTGATATAGTTTAATTTCAATTTTTTAAGAACAAAATTAAATACTAGGAGAGTATTGAGTAATTTTTGAAAAAGTAAAGAAAAAATAGAATATTAGACAAAAAAAAAAAAAAAAAACGGGAGAGGTGGGGAATAGTAGTTAACCCTTATTAAACAAGTTATTCTGTTTTATTTAAAATTAGAGGTGTGAACAATAAAATTGTTGTGTTTGTTGGTGAACATGAAAGTAGGGTCTTGAAATTCAACATTGAGAGTAAGAGAAGGCATATGGGACCATAGATCTATTGGACAGCAAGCAAGCATCTTATCCCAAGCTAGAGATTATAGGTATATGAATAGAAATCAAAGAAAATGAATAGTTTCCTACTCCCGAAGTTATTACGCATGACATGATAGCATCCCCTCTTGTATCAATGTTTTATCTAGGTAAATGTTAATTAAAAGGTAAGGTTTGTAAACCATAATCGTGTAAAAAATACTTCGAAAAGGATTTAGCATAGTAAGGAATCTGATAATTTGATCACCTTTCATTCCTAACAAGTGATCATTAGAAGAAGGGCTAGATTTAATTCAAAGATTATTATTTATGCTGGATCATTCATTCATTCTGAGTCATATCAAAGTTAGGTGGGCTTTGCCTTATAAATTTCTGCCTTTCTTTTTCTTCTTTTTCGATGCTACCCGGGCATGAGTATATAAATTAATGGTGCTGGAATTTCTTTTACATTAATTTTTTTATTATTTCATATAATTATGCAAGAAAAAGGAGAAAGAGAGAGAATCTCGTGTTGTATCCTTGGCCCATTATTTCTCAATTATAATATGTATTGTTTGTATTCAGACAAATCAAACGGGTGGACCTAGTGCTGCATGGAATATAGGGAAAAAAAAAGTGCTAGTAGTTATGTTGGGTTTTAATTCAATATATATCAGTCATATAGATAATTAATTGTGTATTTTATATTATCAAATAAAATTAATAAATTATGAATTTAATATATCAAAAAAATTATGAATTCATTTAATGTATAGAAATCAAGAGTTTATTTCTATTTAACATGAATTGACTATAAATAATAATATAATTTTTTTTAATTATATATGATTTTTTTTATATCTATTAAATTATGATTCTAAATCTAAATATATATTCCACATCCTATTATGAAAAGAGATAAAAAGAAAAAATTAAAAAATTTTCTAGGATACTCAAATATTTTAAATTTAAAAGATTCATAATCAAATTATTTGAAAATTAACTTAACAGTATGGATTCAAATACGTTTCGTTTTTATTTTATCTTAATAATTTAATATAATTAACTTTGTAATATGAGTAATTTTGGAATATAATAAATGTTTTCATCACTTAAAAAATTAAAGATTTTTTAACAGCCGATAGAATAAATGAGCTCATCATGAGCTTCAAACAATTAAGAAATTAAAAATTTTCTAAGAGCTTATAAAATTTAAATGGGCTCATCATAAACGAATGCCAATTTAAAAATACTCTTTTATTTTGTACGTTGGTGTACAACTCGCGAAATTACATTCTACTACAAAGGCTTCCTTCTCTGGTCTCCAATCTCCATTATACAATAAGCATACGTAAGGAAGAACTCGAATGAACCGTATATGTATATACTGTAAATGCAAATTATATATTATTGTATAGATGTTGAATTCAGAATAAGTAATCCGGCCTCACCCAGTCTATATTTGGTAATTAATTGTTTCGTAATAGATGGTTTCCAAGTTCATTTTCCCAGTTTGGTTTGCAAGATATCAATGAGGAGATTGTTGCAGGCTGGTGAAAATTTATAGGTCACCAAGCTCATGTCCGTCGAAAATATATGTAACAGAAGAGGCAAGGGCTAAACTCATTAATTTCCTGTTCTTTTTGCACTTTGCTGTAGCCTGTCTACAGAAGACAGATATCCATTCCTCTTAACTTGCGGAAACTGTCCTCCACCATTTAACTACTTACATAAACTAAGAACAGTTAATAGTTTTTCCTTGCAGCTAGAAGCAAATTAAATTGTTGTCAAAACATTGAAACTTTCACCCAATTTTGAAATACTTACACATGGATCAATTATCACCTGCTCCAACTATTTAATTCTTCCGAAACATCCATTTACTCTGCGAACTCTGTACATGTCACTCGATCAAACTACTAATTCCATATCTTGCTATTAACTAAACTCCAAGAAAAAAAAATTTGCTATGCGATATGCTGATAATGCAATAAGGACGCTGGCAAGAAAAATGCTATTTTAAGTGGGCTGCCTAAAAAATTCAGATTTTTAGAATACTAATCCGAATTCGAAATTAAATATTCAAAAAATAGGATTTCTTTTTGAAATTAAATATTCGAAAAATAGGATTTCCTTTTAATTAGAATTAGGATCAGATTTAAAATTTAGATTCGATTTTAAATAGGATCGGACTATGTCCTAACAAATAAGATACCAATTTTTATTAGGTCTTTGATTTTTATTAATAATTTATTTTAAAATTTTGATTATTATTATTATAATTTTTTTAAATTTGATTAAATTATAAGAGTATCTTGTGGAATAATAATTTTAGAGAATATATATATGAAAAAATATATATTTTTGTTTTCATTTAATATAGTTTTGATTATTTTAAATAAGAACAACTGATTTTTATGCTATTTATATTATACGTTACTAACTAAACTATATAAATATTAAAAATAATCCTATTTATTTAAGATAATAAATTAATAATTTAAATAAAATAACATAGATTTTTTACTATTATTAAGAAATTAACATAAATATTTTGAGA
>JAVXUL010000008.1:3978821-3996781 GCA_035590515.1 Trichilia minutiflora | reverse complement strand
ATTAAAATCCTATTTAATCCCGTCAATTAGGAAAAGTTTTTTTTTAATTTTTTTGCTTCTAATCGTCATCATTTCGGTTTAACTATTATACCAACTTTTGACTGTAACAATGATATTAGATTTATTATTTATTAATATTGAGTGGTATTAGTTTAGTATATTTTGATATTTGAGATTATGTATTTGGACTTGTAATTATTGATGAAATTTTTATTTAACTTGTTAAAAATTTTTAAAGTCGATCCACAGGCCGGGTTGTTTAGACTCATTAGCTCGCGAACCAGGTTATAACTAGCAAAATATTAACCCGTATGATAAATGAATTGGTTCAGTTCATTTGTTTAAGACCGACTCGCAACGGACCGAGCCGAGTCGAGCCAGTCCGATCCACTTGGCAGCCTTATGATTAGCTATTCAAATTATTTGAATTATACAAAACACTATACGATGTTTTATTTCTTGTAATTCTCTAAACAATATAGGGTCGAATAATATATATATTAGTGTTATATATATGTTTTCATAATTTTTAAAAGTATTAAAGAGTTTATATATATATATATATGTCATATAATTTAATATAATTTATATGACTTATTGATAATATAAATTGTTAAAAGGACTTGAAAAGTATGATTTTAAAGTCAAAAATCAAATCTAAATTAAACGGTTTAATTTAAAAAAACTTGTAAAAGATTAATTTTATAAAATTATCCTTGGTTGATATTTATCCTATTTTTTAAAAATAATTAAGTAATCAAAGTTTTGGATAAATATTATATTTACTTATTAAATAATAATAAATATCAAATTAATTAAATGTAAAATCAAGGAAAAATATATATACATAATTTATTTATTATTTTGGAGGTGATAAGAATAAAAAAAAGTTGAACTCTCTTCCAATCTCCTTAAGGTTCGGCCATATGGTTCCTCTTCTTTTAGTGGTGTAGATTGTGTATGTTTGATGATTTTGAAGCCATCTTTATCAACTCTAACCAAAAAATAGGTATATAATCCGTTCCCCAAGGTTAAAGATATATATGTAGATTTAAGCATGTGATACTTCTATAACCTAGAGATTTAAATATTTTTGCACCATGTTAGCTTAATAATGTTTCAAGAAGACAAAACTACTTGACAATAATTTTACAAGTATTTAATGAGATCCCTCAAGAAGCAAAAGGGATGTTTCGAAGTAATTGATAAATCGAAATTTGGGACATTATGCAAACTTCTTAAAAGCACTATACGAACTAATTCACATATTACAGATTCTTTCTTTTTTTTTTTGCCTCAACTTAGCTTCAAAATTAAAATAGTTAAAGTGTTAGATATAAATTAACATCAACTTTTACTTAACAACTAATGTTTACAACTCACCTTCCTAATTATATTTGAGAAATCTAGTAAGTTTATCTCACAGCAGTTAATGTAGCTTAAAAGCTATATCATCGCTAAATGTCAATCAAATTTTAAGAATTATAGAGAGAGCTAGGAGATAGAAGCCATAGAGAGTTACATCACAACATTTTTGAATTTTCATATTCTAAAGACGATTCTAGAAGTATATTTCTTTACAATATTTACAATAAAACGTTGCATAAAATTAAACAAGACATTTCTTAACATTTTTAAAAATCATTCCTCAAGAAACAGGTTTCTCTCTTCCTCTTTCTCTATAATGAGATCCTTTGGTTAATTCGTGGCCAACATACTCCAAAGTTAAGAACTACAAGAAACTTTCATAAGCATTTCACAGCCCCATCAGTGCATTAATTTGTCTATGTCCTAGAAATCTGTAGTACATACGTACACACACACACTTATATATATATAAATATATATATATTGAGCCAAAACTACTCATTTCAATAACTCAGGCACAAAAAAATTTTGAAGGTTGTTGATGAAAATTTATAGTCTCTATGATAAACCAAATATTAAACACCTGAAATTGATCAGAGTTGCTCGATTAAGCACACTAAATCAGTTCAGAATGGTACAAACTGGATACAAGAATATCATAACGAGTAGATTGCAAGTAGCGTTATATGATTAAAAGAATTATTACAATTGCTGAAAGACTTTTATTAATTCATGATATAACAGATACTCTTTATCTTTGAAGAAAATATTCGAAGCCTAAAATTTAAATTCTAGTGACACAATAAAGTGAAATCTATGCAACATTAATTAATAAATTAGAGAGAATGTAGAAGATCTCGATCCAAGTTGAAAAAGAAAAATCATCGAGTATAAATTAATGCATATAAATTGATAGTACAGTAAAAGCTAGCAGACAGAAGCATGTGAAAGCGTATAGTCTACAATAAGCACCAAAACAATTGTTACAAATTCAATGCAATGAGCAAAGAAATACCTCGTTAATTTGTTGATGAAAAAATTCTCATCGATTTAAGATATCACCAAATTAGGCCTGGCACACTAAGCAGAAATAACCATGTAGCCAAGGACAACTTGCCAACTTCACCATTTGTGTATCATGAAATTTCTACAGATGATTAAAACGCACAGATAGAAAAGGCGGCGCCGTCGGCAAGTCATCCTTGGCTGCACACTTACTTTCTGTTCTTGCACGCAAGGCCACGGATGAGTAGAGTGCATCTTAATTTAGGTACAGAAGCCATGCCAGCTCCCTCCCTCCCTCCCAACAAATAAAACCTAATTTCTAAATAAATATGTGAAAAGGGTAGTTAGAGGAAAAGTAACAGTAGGTGCAGAATTAAAGAGGAGAGTTCCACGTGCAATTCATAAGTAAATGCAAAAGTATGAAAAAGGGATGAATGAAAAGAGTTAATAATATTGCTTGACCACAATGAATTGATGATGCATTATCTTGAATCGAAGTGATGAAGACAGATGCTAGAAGGATCCATTTATGGCCAACAAGGATAAGGTTCTTCCTCAACTCAACTCTCCTCTCCAATTTTAGATAAAACTTACAAAAAGATTTGAATGCATATAAAGAGCAAACAACCAACTTGCAGAAGTGCTGTATAACTGCTGTTGTATGAATCCAATCATCCGCTAAGTTTAGTTTAGCTTTAATTTTGACATAAGAAAAAGGTAAGATGAAGAAACGCGCAGATAAAAGCACCTGATTTGGGAAGTTTCAATGGTGATTAAAATCTATATTAAGGACAAAACGTAAGTGGTGCTTGCTACTGCATAAAGCATTTCCTGGAAGAGAAAAAATACATGAAAAATATATTTTATATATAGGTTGTGATATAAATCGTTGGCAGACAGAAATAATATTCACGTGCACGACTCTTATATTAGCATAGGACGCAAGACATATCTGTATATACATATATATAAAGAAAAGATTATCAGAATAAGGGAATCTTATATATATATATATGTAGACTGACACTAAAACAAAAACAATATGAGAAAAATAACTCTCTTTCTTTCTAATGCGTATATTTTGCAGCACAAAAAAGGGAAAAGAAATTAGAATTTAGGTATGCAAGTTGCAGTGCCATTGTAGTGTAGGAAACATGCATGTAGGGATTCACAATCTAGGAAAGTGAAAAGACCAAGTATCAAAGCCTGCAGCTGCCTTGTTTCTTCTTTGCTTTTTTAAACACTCACTTCAAAAATAGATATGGGATTCGTTTTGTTTCTCTGAAAGTGTAGGGCATTGGAACAATTTTTCAAGTTTCTTCTTCTTTTATATGTTTTCCTGAAGGTGATGGGTATGGGGTAGGAAAAAATAGAGCAAAGAAGTGGCCATCTTTGGACTTACAGGTGGAGAAGTGAGAATAAGATTGATTGATTTCCTTTTTATATAAGAGTAAGAGTTGCTTCTTATCATAAAAGTGGGTCTCACGCACAACTTACAAGGGCTCTGTGATAGCCAGATGACCATAGAAGGCAGCAAAAGTTTGATAGGTATCGCTCAATTAGAAAGACACAGATCATATCATATTATGCACGAGAGCTGCAACAGCTCCACCTTTTAAATCCCACGTCAGCAAACGGTCGATAGAGAGCCCTCAATTATCGGGTTAGATGTTAGAAATTTAGCTTCACTTTGTTTAGCTCATATAATTTAATTAAAGATGTTAGTTTAGACAGGATAATTAGTGGAAATTTTTGAGCTTTCAAGTGTTAGCTTCATCGTGATGGAGATTCACACAGCATGTATATAATTGCTATGTTCAAAGTCGGAATCTCATGAAATAAAAACTAAAATGAAAATAAGAGAAAAAAAAATCTAGACTACACGATTAGCTATAGTCTTGAGAAGTGAGAACTCGTAGTAGCAATTCAAACATCTTAAATTCCAAGCAGACACATTAAACATTCCTCGTTTTGATGCAACATGGGAAACGTGGAAACCAAATTTTTATCTTGGAACACCCACTATGGACATAAAAAGATACTACTCTTTCAATGCGTCTACAAAAACACACGCTAGAACAAGCCCCTATTTTGATTATTTATATGCTGTCATGTTAAACAGATATTTGAACACTAAAAGAATGGGATACAATATAGCGATTCCCCATCCTATAGGCCCAAAGAAAGCTCATTATTCAAAAAAGAAAAAAAAAAAAAACGAACGGAGCAGCCGTCCACAATTACAACGCTTTCAATTACGTAGCTGCATATGGCAATTAGAAGCCATATCGCTTACATATCAAAATGGCCAGCGAATAAATAAAGAGAAATCAATTACATATCAAAATGGCCAGCCAAAGCCATAGTGCTACAAATGATACAAAAGTAAGATATGAATCCCTAGTAAGCAAGCATGCCAACAAGATGCACAAATGAATACGCCATATTGATTAAAATAATCTGTCCATTATTGACAACAGAGTAGAACATGACTTCGAAAAGGTGAAGAAATGTTACAAAATAATACTCTACTCACTGCAACTATATATGACAAACATCCGATACCTTTTGTCAACCTCTACAGAGAAAGATCCAGCACCCGAGCATATGAAGCTATTATCTTTCACAAACACTTTTAAGATTCCTGAGGTGCCTCAAATCTTGTTGGTGTGTCAATACCCATCATACAGCAAAGGCCTGATATTAAAATTAAAAGCAGAACAATTCCCTGAAAAATCATGTAAGACGGTAATATGAGGACCCTATAAATATAATAAATAAATGCAATAATATAGGGACGTAAAACATTAAGAAATGGAGAGAAGACAGAATATAGTAAGATGACCAGAAGAACCACCGCAACAGCAAATAGATATTCCACTGCTTTCACCAACACCAACGCAAAAATTGTTTTAACACAAAAGGAAAATGAAAATCCTTGACGAAATATAAGCCTGGCAATAAGAACCAAAAACAATGAAAAAGCATACCTACTTCCTCTGGTTCTGAGAAGGTTTGAGAATTGTATGTATACGTTGACTCAAATGTAAAACAGCCTCAACTAATTGCACAGAATCAGAAAAATAGACCGCAAGGACAAATACTTTCTTTAGGTACCATTTTAAAGACAAACTAATCATGGTTTATCTGATATGATTACACCTGTGTAACCATCATGTTTCATTTTAATTAGTATTGGAAGTATAAGCTACTAGGTTTATATATATGGCTAATTTATTTGTTCTTTCACCATGAAGAGAGAACCTCATTGAGGAAAATCATAACAATAATATGTGGAGTACGTTCCTGCATATGGAAAAGAGTGTGCAGGGGAGGAAGGGGGTTTGAGGAGGAGATCAAGGGGGAGATAGCTTGAACTGAGTGCAAAAGCAGGGAGACAAAAACTACAATGCCAATTAACCTTGAACCAAAGTGGGCATATGATGTGCACAATCATCCAACTGTATCACCAGCAAGAGACTCTACAATAGCTGGCGTCAACAGACTCTAGATAACTCATAAAAGAAAGGATTGACATATACTTCTATGCTGCTAAAAATAGATCTTCTCTTACATGCTTGACTCAAATAGAAAGAGAGTAGAAAGATGAACCCAGTAAAATATGCAAAAATCAAACTGCAACAATTTTAAATTGCATGTAAAGAATGGACAAAGGCAGCAACTTACAACTAAAATTCCCTCCAGAAGAGATGATTTAAATTGGCAAACTTCATCGCAGCTTGTTGAATTTGCTGATGCATTACGTACACCGCTATCAGCAAGAAACCTTTCTAGCCCTCTACGAGAAGGATACTGAACAGACCTAACAGGATCAGAAACATAAAGAACAGTATAATTTGCCCCAGACTTCTCCACAGAATCAATAAGCTCGGACATAACTTCACCTGCATATATAATCCATAACCATTCACATAAATATTTCTCAGATCAATATAACTTTAATCAAACAGATACAAAGAACATTATCCTACTGCAACCACATACTAACGTACTTTCGAGGCGTGGTTTGTTAAGTTGTTCCATGGATTGAGAGCCAACATAGCAAAAGACGATCAAATCAGTTTGCTCCTTTTGCTTCCTTTCAATCCTTGAAAGGAGATGATCCTGGTCATTATTTACAGAAAAAAATGAAAAAAAAATTAATCACAAAAATATAAAACACATCAGAATCTGCGAAGCACGAACACGTCTTAAACTACAGCGTACCAGTGACGTACTCGAGTCAGACACAGACAGGCCTCCAACATGGCAAAATACTTATAGCTTAACTCAGATTTGTTTTTAAAAAAAAATAAAAAAGCTCAAAAAAATAGAAAATCCATTAAATTTTTTTAATTAGTAATAATTAAAACCCATTAAAAAAGCTTATCCATATGTTCGCTTCGCTTTTCTTTAAAACAAAAAAAATATATATATAATTAAAAATTACAGAAGATGTTAGGTTATTTTGCCGAAAGCAATAAATAAATATTAAGGATTTCAATTTTTTGCTTCAAGAACATTCTATATTCGATAAGTATAATTGCTTTTTTGACGATTTTAATGTTTTTCTTTTAATTTCATGGTTTCAACAACATAAATTTATTAATTAATTATGAAAAGTTATTAATTATGAGTTCTTAAAGTGCCAGTAGTAGTGAAAGTGGTAGTGGTGGTGAAAAATATTAATGCTAGAAGTTGCTAACATATCTCTCTTTTTAACTTCTTTTTGTATAAACTCTTTCATTATATTTAAGGGATATTGATTATATGGTAATTATAGTTTTTGCAATTACAATATTGATATTTGAATTGTTTATAACAAATTTTATTATATATTAATGAAATTTATATTTATATTTATATTTAAATTGATTATCTTTATATTAATAAATATATATATAAAATAAATTTGTTGCTATGTCCCGTCATACCCGTGTCTTCATTTTTTAAAAATTGTCGTCTTACTGTATTCGTGTCTTGTTGTACTGGTATTGCGTGTCTGTGTCTGTACTTCATAGATCAGAACATATTGTAGACTAAACAGTTTCATAACTTATAGCTTACATGGAATGACTGCAAGTCTGCAAGCTTCAGAAAATTTTCACCCTCTACAGAGCAAGCTTCTGAAAATGCAACATTACTAACTTCAAAATCATGCCCACAAGCTTCTGTAAACTCTGAAAGCAACGAACTCTCCATGGTTTCCTCCCCTGATGAAGCAACGAATGGGAATGCCAATGAAAAATTGGACTTTGTGAAAGAGACCTGTGAAATAGCACAGAACTAAGACTACCAAAAAACAGAGACTTGGCCAACCCAACAGTACAATTAAATCTAGAAGAACTCAATATAGAAAATGAAAAGAGATAGTCTATTTACCTTAAGCAAGTCTATCAAAGCTGGGTCCGCATGTTTGTTCCCAGAAATATAAGATGATTGTAGCTATTGATGAGACAAAGAAATATCATCAGTAGCCAGAACATATCATAATAGCACAAGAATTGCAGTGCATTACATTGGCAACGGCTAGACAATTTAAGGAGCTGACTTCAAGTCCTAAATCTATCAGTTCTTAGTATTGCTAGTTTAGTCAACAACAATGGAATTTTAGAATGACAGGACACTAAGCAACAATCATTTAATATGAGTCAAAAACTAAACAAAAGAATTACCTCTCTACCAACAAAAACAAGCGCCACATCCACAGACTGCCGTAATTGCTTCTCCGAACACTAAAAGAAACAGAAAAACAATGAAAAAATATTCAAAAAAAGCAAATCAATACATATCTGGACAAAAGTGATTCACGAATGACAATAAGACATGATGTATACCAATAAATCTGACCAGCCTCCTTGAGTCAGAACAGACTTGGCTAGATCCTGTGGAGATATTGTCTGATAATTCAAAGCATTATCTGATGACAACCTGTTACTTCATTTCATTCAATTACATATTCGTAAATTTCGTACTCAGTTGATTTGAAAAATTAACAATATTAAGAGAAATGAAAAAAAAAAAAAAAGACGCTCACTCATTGTGATAAGGAGACCATAAAAACGCAGGGACAGTAGAAGGAGAAGCAAACGCAATCGCGTGTAGAGTTTCCAATATCAACAATAACGCTATCACAACATAATCATTCTTCATCTTCAACCTTTATCAATTGAATACAATAAACAAAGAATTATTCTTAATTTCTCATCAAACCTAATGAGATATGTAAGCGATATGATTATGAGATTGACGAATCAAACAATAATTAAGAGCAGATCTTGGGAGATAGAAATTTACCCGGAAAAGCAGATCTTGAGAGAAATAGTTAGATTTCGACGACAACGGATATCGATTATTCCCGTTTCGTTGCAGGAGCACAAGAACCTGCAGTTCCGTCCAATTACTACTGATGTTTCTGCCTCTGGATTTATTCGGCTGCCAAACGGGTCGTATAGATAAGGAAATGGTGGACCTGGAACACTAAAGCTTAGGCACATAATCCTATTGGCCCAGCCCATATAATTTACTTCACCGATCATTAAATGGAGCCCACTTGACTTGTCAAAGTGGACTTGTCTGTTAGTCTAAACCTAACATTATGTTGAACTAAGACAAGATCGAGTCCATGGCAAATCTATATTGGGCTTATAATTTCTTCAGAACGACTTAATTCGTGTGCTTATTTCACTTTCACATCTAATTAAAAAATAAAGTTTGAAAAGCATAATATTATTAGCAAAATTTATAGGTTGTATAAAACTAAGAATAATGACGATCTCAATTAATCATATTTATGGTTGATTTTGATATATATACATATATATAACTTTTTGAGCAATGCAAGTGAAGAAACTTTGTGAATTCTCACTCTTCGCATGTGATTGTTGTTAAAACCATCCAATATTTGATCCCATTAACACACAACAAAACTTCAATCCATACCACCGTTCCCAATTCACTGCATTCACGATTTCATATCTTATTCAGCATCATCTTTCAATATTTGATCACCTCAAGCGACCTACTGATCGAAGCTCCACAAGCCACAAACCAAACAAAAGACTTATCATTTTTCCTCTTCAAAAATTATCTCGGATCAAAGATGAAGAAAGGAATCAGAAACTTCTGCAACAGCGATAATTCCACCTCTACGTTCAACCGACACAATAACCACACAACACATGATCAAAGGCATCCCACGTTGGAGGAAACGATATTGCAGCTGGAGTTAGAAGAAGAAATCGCTAAGCAAGAAAACCGCAATAAGTATGGTGTTCGTGGAAGAATGTCGTGCGTTAATAATTCGGATATATTACATTCTGCAAGAAATGCATTAAACCAATATCCAAGATTTTCTTTCGATGGAAAGGATGTCATGTATAGTTCTTCATTTAGAAATTTGGATAATGGGAGAAAATCGGTAGGGTGTCGTGATGATCATGAAGATTATAGTGCACTGGGTTTATAATTTGAGAAGGGTATGTGTATATATGACAAAGAATTTAGTAGGAGAGAGTGTGATTTGGTGCAAAACAGGAGTTGTTGCGAAGCTGATGGGACTCGAGGGGATGCCAGTAGTGTCGAGAAGTACTAGGAAAGTTTGCGATGAGAAACTGAAATGTTGTATTTTGAAGAGACAGAATTTTAGGCGAAGAAGCTGAAGAGGTGAAATTGAGAGCAGAGTTGTGATGGAAAATAAGAGAGTTGGAAGAATGGGTTCATGTTCAAAAGATGTTTACCGTGTGATGAAACCAGTGTCAGTAGATAATCATCAGCCAAAGTTGTTGGAGGAGGCCAACTCCGCGTTTCCTATAGATTAATTCATAGCTCGGGCTATGTGCTTCAGGGAGATAATTAATTTGTGTAACATATTAATATTGCAATTTTAATACATACATACATTATATATTATCTATATATATATAATGTATAATGTATGTATGTATTAAAATTGCAATATTAATATGAATACTTCATCAGCAGGGCACGTGACAGCTAATCAGATAGCCTTCATCCCAGACATATTTCGTCCCAGAAATATCACGATTCAGGGATTTTACTGGCTCAATCATCATTCGACTCAAAGATTTCATCGTCCCCAGGCAACCCATGCTCCAAAAGTCTCATTGTCTCAAGCATTCTTCGCCCTAGGCCTTTCATCGCCCCAGGATTTTTATCATTTCAAGTCTCAAGAAAGATAGGGACTTCTTCTCAAGTTTTCCCACAGTCATCAACAATACATCTCAGGTATCTAACCGTGGGGGCCCTCAGACATCCTCCGCCCTAGGAATCAAGATAACTTCTCAAGAGAAATCACCCCAAACCAAGATTTCTTCCATAGTCGGCTTACAAATGACCCCTGACCTGGGCACCAATGGACACGTGCCCTCTATTCAAAAATGATAATGAGTACTAACAATAGGCCCACTATTAAGGTAGCCGCCTACCATAAATGCGTCTGTCCCATCTTCTGATCATCTTCAGGTGATGGGACGGTGTCAGGCCTGTAACCAGCAGACATGTCAGCAACATTAATGAAATTCGACTACACACTGTCCCATGATAAATATCATATTATTCCCATTCTCCGATGCCTAGTCACTGTTTTGGGGGGCATTATATAAAGGCAGCTTCTTCAACGGGGAAAGGACTTTTGGGCTTTTTGAAGACTTGAGACTTTTGACACTTTCGCATTCAACACTCTTCTCCTTCATCTCCGTTTGGGTAGCTTCTGCATTTAGCCTTTCCTTTCACATTTTGCCATTTCCAACTTTTTCTCTTTACATTAGCTGGAAACAACACTTATTTCCTTCATCTTTTTCTGACTTAGGCATCAGAGTTTTTCTGTCGGAAACCCCACCTGGCGTCACTTCGAAGATGTTATTATTTTGTAGGCTTAAGAGGTGAAGTTTTGCCCGAACCAGCCACGATAAATTCCATGTTGATCGCGAGGAGGGTCCACGAATAATTCTTACACCAACAATATATAGTTGCATGATTTTTGGACATAACTAATGTATAAGTTTAAATAAAATAGAAATAGAAAAAATTAAAACAAACGTTCAAGTTTAATTGATAATATTTATGATTATGGATTGATTATGTGTCGATAATAAGATGTATTAATTACCATATTCTAATATTAAAAATTAAATTAAACCGAATCATTTCGAGATATTGAACTTATAAAATCAGTCCTCTTTATAATTTTCTATTATTATGATCCAATAATGAAATAAGAAAATTATTATACTGTAACAACTTTATATGACCATGTTTACTATAAAATTTATTTTTGAGACTTATATAATATCAATGGACATATCAAATTTAACCTTAACAAACATATATCTTTAACTACCATTTCTTTATTCTTGAGACGTTATATGATATAAATAGGCATATAAATAAAATTATTTATTTTTAAAACCGATTAATATAGTCCAAGTGAGAGAATGTTAAATATTTGTAGGCTTATATTAATCATTATTATAATTTTATTAAAATAGGTTAATGGAATAATCATTGAATATATGAATCTAATTATATGATTTAAAGTAAATTAGACTTGAAGTCTTTAACTAGCTAATTGATAGTCAATATAAACTATAGGTTAATAAAATTGGGCACAATCAAGTGAATAAATATTCTTACAGATATACCCTATGAATTACAACACCATGTGATTATGTATTTGTTGTTAACATTCTCACTGAAATATTTTTATACTTTTATAAGTAAATTATAGGATATGCATTACTAACATGCAACCCCTTATGCAGAGTATATAAAAGTAAACTCTAACAGGTTCTTCAACCATGTATACAGAGTATATTGTTTGTTATAAAGTATCTACTTATGCAGTTTAGCTCAAAAATTTAATTTCAGAGTTTCAAGTGGTTTATTTGATCTCTAAGTCTGTAAAGATCAATCGTGATAATAGTGCTATTATATTCTATTTTAAGAATAACAAGATTAACAATATATTGAAGTATATAAAGATCAAGTACTTAATAGTCAGGAATTTAGTGGAAAAGGGAGATATTATGATAGAAAACATTAAGACAGACTCTATGTTAGCAAATTATTTAATCAAAGATATGAAATTCATAACTTTTGAACAGTATGTTATAACATTTTTCGTTGCATCCCTTTCAAAATCATTCTTGGGACATTGATCTTTACTAAACTAGTCACCTTTTCTAATAGATACCTTTCTAATACTCGATGTGAAACCTGTCCCTTAGGATTATAGGCATAGTGATAAATCTCTCATAAGTTTGTGTATATACTGTAGTGTGTAGAGCATACGCGAGAGAGTATGATAACTCGAGAGTATATTTTGAGGAGGTGTATGGTATGGGATATGAGTTCATGAGAAGGAATTAATTTTTTTACTCTAAAATCATCTCTAATTAAGAAAAAGTTTTTTTATTATTTTTGTAGAACTCGAAGAGAGCTTTCCATTGATATATTATGAATTTTGTAACGATATCCGAGTCAAAAGTTAAAATCATTTGAAGTAACAGTCCTCGAAAGGAGGACTAGAGCTAAAGGTATTGATACGTTACTGGGTGAGGCTAAAGGTATCGATACCTTTGATGAAGGGTATCGACACCTTTCAAAGTGGAGAGCCAAACCCAGGGTATCGATACCTTGAGTGCACTTTGGGCCAAACATATCGATACCTTGGCAAGAGTATCGACACCTTTGTGACGAGGAATACGTAATTACGACGAAACATATCGATATATTGAGAAAAGTATCAATATGTTGTAGGCATGATAAACATTGAAAAGCCAAAGGTATCAATGCCTTTTAAAAGGTATCGATACATTTGGACATTTCACGGCCTATTTACGTCAAGCAGGGGATCGTCTTCCTCATTTCTCATTTTCACTTTTTCTCTCTCTATTTTTGATAAAAATTGTTTCTCTCAACTGTGTAAAACTGATCTCAATCATTTCTCAACCAAACTCCGTCATTTTAGTTTTTATGAACTGAGAATCAACACCAGAACCCAGAAATCTCCTTTGATCGGAGTTCTAACCATCAGTTTGAGTGGAATCACGAAAGAAGAGTTGTGGTAAATAGTAGTTAAAAAGAAATATTCAAGCCAAAAAGGAGCTCCAAGCTTACCTACCAGTTTAGGTAAGCCTATCCCTCGCCTTATCTCTTTATTTTGAGTTGTTATTTTACGTAAATCTAGGAATAGATAGCTTGATTACTATTTATAAAACTCTATGATTTAAGAGTTTTCTAATTTAATATTTATATCGATAAATTAGAGAACTTTGGCTTCGATTATTATTGAAATAACTGAGAATAACGTGAAAGAGAAGTGAGGACGTGTGTGGATAATATTTGGTAGTATGTTAAAGAGAGAGGGTAGAGAGAGAGAGAGGAAGAGCGTTAGTAGCATAAGCATGTATTATATCATGCACGTATAATGTGATAGAATATTAAATCTATGTTTGTATATGTATCCAAGAGCGGCAGCTGAGACTAAAGGATCTCTATCGCGAGAAGGATACCCCAAGGGTGGTTTCCCACCCCAATAGAGTGAGTGGACACATTTCTTTCCTTCGCCTTAATTTATATTAATTGTGATAATTATTATGCTTGGTATAGCATAAAATATGGATATGTGTATATATAGAACTGAAATAAGGAGGCGTTGGATATGTTGTGTGGTGGCCGGGTGGCCCCTTGTTTGTGATAAAATAAGATTGAAATGAATACTTGATATTACCACGAATGTGAGGCCGGAGACCTAATGTGTATATTTGACATTGTGTTATGAGATTGAGGCCGGAGGTCTACAGTAAATGATATTTTATATACTAATTATGGATGTGGTATAATCTATGTTATAGATTACAAACAATGGCCGGAGTGCCATGAGTATGTTTTGGCTTTGTGAGCCACAAATGATAAAGTTATTAAATGTGTGCCATGTTAGTGATATCATTGGTGAGGATTGTCCATACAGCTTAGAGTAGAGTGGATGAAATTTGATAGTCCTAGGGTGAGGATTGACCATACAGCTTAGGTAGAGCAGGTGAAATCCAACAGACCCAAGAATGTGAATTGGCCACGCAGTCCAAGGTAGGATGGGTGAAAATCAACATGTCCAGGTTATAGCATGCTAGTCATATAGCTTACAAAGGCATACATTCGCAATCAGGATTACAGATTAGCCACACAACTCAGGAAAAGTGGATGAGATTCTATAGACTAAAGGATTACATATATGTTTGATTTATATTGACTATTTCAATCATGTTTAATATGCCACATCTCAGTTGACTTTTAGTTTTGTATTTCATCCTTAGACTGGTGGACAGTCAGAAAGGATCATCTAGACGCTAGAGGACATGTTTCGAACATGTGTTATTAAAATTTTAGGCAACTAGGATACATACCTATTATTGATAGAGTTTACGTATAACAATAGTTATAAACTAGCATTGAGATGGCACCTTATGAGGCTTTGTATGGTAGAAAATACATAACTCCACTGTGTTGGGATGAAGTTGGTGAGAGAAAACTTGATAATATTGAGCTGATCGAGATCACCACTGAGAAAATAAAGATTATCAGAAAGAGATTAAAAGCCGTCTAAGATAGGCAGAAATACTATACTGATAATCGGAGGAGAGTATTGAAATTGGAAATAGGCGATCAGGTTTTCTTGAAAGTATTGCCTTGGAAAGGAATAATTAGATTAAAAAATCAGGAAAAGTTCAATCCTCGATATATTGGACCCTTTGTCATTGTGAAAAGGATAGGCCCAGTAGCCTATAGATTGGACTTACCATCGCAACTGAATCAGATACATGATGTATTCCATGTATCTATGCTCAAGAAGTATATACCAGATCTATTGCATATACTTGAGATACCACCGATCGATTTGAAAGATTATCTGAATTATGTGGTATAACCAATAAGGATACTTGATTGGCAAGAGCGAGTCTTGAGAAATAAGACTATTCAAATGGTGAAAGTCTTATGACAGAGTGCCACAATTGAGGAGATGACTTGGGAGCTAGAGAGTCTGATGAGACAGCAGTACCCACACCTTTTCTAGTGACAAGGTATGTATTTAGCTTAAAAGAAAGATCCTTGTATTTTCTATGTAACGTATGCTTTATTTTCATTATTATCTTTGTTGTTTTAGAGGTTGTAGTTTCTTCTCCTAATACTAAATAATAAGTAAGGTATTTCAAAATACCTTTTTTTGATTATTAGGAAAAAAGAGGAGCTGTATGCCTTAATATACTCTTTTTGTTATTGCTTAACATATACGTCATGTAGAATTTTGAGGACAAAATTCAAGTAAATGGGAAGAATTATAAAACTTGTCCCTTAGGGTTATAGGTATAGTGATAAATCTCTCATGAATTTTCGTGCATATTGTAGTATATAGAATATGCACGAGAAGGTATGATAACTCGAGAGTATATTTTGAAGAGATGTATGGTGTGGGATATGAGTTCATAAGAGAATTAGTTTTTTGACTCCAAAATCATCTCCAATTGAGAAAAAGTTCTTATCATTTTTGTAGAGCTTGGAGAGAGCTTTCTATTAATATATTATGTGTTTTGTTATGATATCCGAGCCAAAAATTAAAATCTCTTGAAGTAACAATCCTTGAAAGAAGGACTAGAGCCAAAGGTATCGATACGTTACTGGATGAGGCCAAAGGTATCGATACTTTTGATAAAGGGTATCGATACTTTTCAGTGTGGAGAGCCAAACCCAGGGTATCAATACCTTGAGCGTATTTTGACCCAAACGTATCAATACCTTGGCAAGGGTATCAACACCTTTGTGACGAGGAATGAGTAATTATGACGAAAGGTATCGATACGTTGTAAGTATGGTGAACAGTGAAAAGCTAAAGGTATCGATACCTTTGGGCATTTCATAGCCTATTTACATCGAGCAGGGGATCGTCTTCTTCATTTCTCATTTTCACTTTCTCTCTCTCTATTTTCGACAGAAACCATTTCTCTCAACTGTGTAAAACTGATCTCAATCATTTCTCAACCAAACTCCACCATTTCAATTCCTATGAACTGAGAATCAACACTAGAACTCAGAAACCTCTTTTGATCAGAGTTTTAACCGTAGGTTCGAGTGGATTTGTGAAAGAAGGGTTGCGATGAACAGTAGTTAAAAAGAGAGATTCAAGCCAAAGAGCGACTCCAAGTTCACCTACTAGTTTGGGTAAGCCTATCCCTCGTCTCATCTTTCTATTTTAAGCTGTTATTTCACATAAATCTAGGAACAGATAGTTTGGCTACTATTAACAAAACCCTAAGATTTGAAGGTTTTTTAGTTTATCATTTGTATCGATAAATTAAAGGATTTTGGCTTCTATTGGTATTGAAATAACTGAGAATAGAGTGAAAGAGAATTGAGGACGTGTGTGGATAGTATATGGTAATATGTTAAAGAGAGAGGGTTGAGAGAGAGAGAGAGGAAGAGTGTTAGTAGTATGAGCCTGCATTGCATCATACACGCATAATGTGATAGATTGTTAAATCTGTGTTTGTATGTGTATCCAGGCACGTCAGCCAAAACTAGAGGATCTCCGTCTCGAGGAGGATACCCCTGTTAGTGTATGCCCTAGAAACCATTCGTGTCATCGATTTCTGGGATTATTATTAAAGATGATGATCAAAGGACATAAGAATTCTCTTAGAATTCTCAATGTTGAACCATTTCAACATTTTACTAAATATGTGTTAATAGAATAATCAAATCATTCCATTCAATCTATCACTATAGATATTTTTACCAAGGATATTGGTCATTTCTCCTAAATCTTATATTGAGAAGGTTTTGTATATCTAAATATCACCTCAGTCATCATGCTAATATTATCTCTATCAAGAATATGTCAAGCACATATTCTATTGGAAACATAATAGCATGATCTTTCTTCCTCTGATAAATACAAGATTTATCTGGGTTTTGACTAAAAACCAAACCATTTGATCATGTCAAAATAATTATTCTAGCTCTGAGAAGCTTGTTTCAATCCTTACAAGGATTGATGCAACTCGCATACCTTATTTCTATCTACAATGGATACCAACCTTATAGGTTGTTATTATTAAAACTATTTCTCAAACCCTGTTGAGAATTCTGTTTTAACAACCTTTTGTCAAATATAGAAATCACGGTATGCATTAATGACTAAATCAATTTGGATGATTTTAGGCTATTGGTAAATATGGTTTCCCATACTCCAACTATTGTTTCTGAATATACGCATATATTACCAACCATGATTTATATAGGTCCATACCTATTCATCCAAACCAGTCTTTCTCTTGACGATCTTTCAATATCCAATAGGAACAATTCCTAACGAAAGATCAGCAAGTATTTAGACTTGATTAGTACATATGGATTATTCTCAAGAATCCATCCCCTTTAGTCATTTTCCTGAAATCTCATTCAGGATTGCTTCTCAAAATTCTAGATTCATCATAATGAATACTTCTCCCACTAAGTATGAATCAACATTCTACTTATGAAGAAGTTTGTATCGCACTTTAAGTTACGACACA